>JARQOD010009555.1:0-30882 GCA_033576555.1 Oophaga sylvatica
TTTGAACCTAGCCAGCAGAGAATTGACACTACAAAGGGGGTTTTTTAACTCCCGCCTCCAAGACCCCTAGGGAGGGGAGGGGGCCTTTGCTTTATACAGAAAAAATGGGTGCCCTTTTTGATTTCAAAAAAATTAAAGCCCGAGACTGTTGAGATTAGTGAAAGCTTTGGTGGTCCTCCAAAATTTTTGT
The DNA here is from genome assembly GCA_033576555.1 of Oophaga sylvatica. Classification (NCBI taxonomy): domain Eukaryota; kingdom Metazoa; phylum Chordata; class Amphibia; order Anura; family Dendrobatidae; genus Oophaga; species Oophaga sylvatica. The sequence continues at coordinate 191 of JARQOD010009555.1, forward strand.
CCAAACCCAAAGGAACCAATTTCTTGGGACCCTCAAGAAAAACTTTGCACAACACTCACATTACCATCGCAGTACATTGCTTTTTCAAATGGGGGACCATTTTGCTCAATATTTGTGCACCGGAAGGTAGTGTTGACTGGCGGGATGACAGAGTGTGATAAAGTTTTGTTTTTTTTAAATAATTTTCACCCAAAATAAACCTTTAATATTACTTGTCTACCTTCTTGTGGGGTTTTCTACTTAACCTTTTTCCCATTGTTGTGTCCATGGTTTCCCCCTTTTGTCCAAAAAGTGTACTTGTGGGCCATTTTTCCCCCAACGCATCCTAAAGGCCCCCCAAACATGTCAAGTTTTCAGTTTTACTTTGTATTGCTCAGGTATAATTGCCTCACCGGGCAATACAAAGGAAAATACTGAAAACAATCCCTGTTGTTGGCCTTTGATCTGGATTTGGGACACTGGCCTAAATGTACCCTTTTTAGGACAAAAGGTAAATTTTTATTAAAACAAAAGTATTTCCCCAAATTTGTCCTACAAAAAGGTACATTATGTTTCCCCTCTCCATCCTAAAGGCCACCAACGTCAAGTTTTCTGCTTTCCTTTGTTTTGCTCAGGGATAATTGCCTCACCTGTGCAATACAAAGGAAATACTGAAAAAAATTAGTTTTTGGTGGGCCGGGATGGGGGGAAAACGGGGTGGGGGATAATCAAAAAAAGAAACCTTTTTTATTAAAAAAGAATACATTTGCATACTACAAACCCGGGGACATAACTTTGCCAAAAAAGGGTTTTGCATTTACAAACCCTTTTAGCCAAGTATAAAACCTGAAAAAAAATTTTAAAAATTTAAACATCGAATAAATTAAAGACAACAACAAGTTAAACCAATGAACTTTTTATTTAAAAATTTTTTTTTAAATAAATTTTTATAAATTAGGCTTGGCCAAATTTTCACTATAAAAAAAAAATTTTTTAAAATGAACTAAATTTTTTTCCCTTACATTTATTTTTGATTCAACTTTTTTTTTTTTTTAAATTTTTTTTTTTTTTTATTTCATTAAACAAATGAAAAAAAAAAAACAGTTTTAAGGGTCTTTTAAAAGTTGGGGTGAAATTGCGGGGGGGGCCCTTGGGGGACATTTCAAAACCGTGGGAGTGTGGGGGAAAACGAAGGGGATGGGGGGGGGAAGGACAGGAAAGTAAGGGGGTGGAAAGACCAAAAAAGGGGAAGACAATGCAGAACTGTGGGGGGTGGTGGAGTGGGGGTGCGGGAGTAGCAGGGGACTAGTAGGTTTTGGGAAGGGGGAAGGGTTTGGAAGTGTGGGTGGGGGGTAGGGGGGCTGGTAGGGGGAGGTGTGGTAGGGGGAAGGGGTTTGGTAGGGGGAGGTGGGGGTACGGGGGAGGGGGTTTGTACTGGTAGGGGGGTTGGCCCTTTGGGGGGTGTGGATGGGGGGTTTTGATGGACCTGGGGGGGGGTTTTTGGATTGAAAGGGGGGAGGGGGTATGGGGGGGGGGGGGAAGATGGACGCCTGTAGGGGGGGAGGTGGGGAATGACTGGGGGGATTGGGAGGGGAGAAAACCCTGCATTTCAGCAGCGTGGACGGTCATCAATCATTGCGGTCATAAGATAGGGGACATGCCTCCGAAACCCGACCTAAAAAAGCTTAGTTTTGGGGGGCTTTTCTCGCCCGTTTCAGAAGGTCCCTTTACCTCACCAACTAGTGTGGGTTTTTCTGACAAGGCCTGGAAACCCCCTTCAGTAGCAATAAGGGGTTTGGGAAAAAGCGTTTATTTTAAGAACCGGGGCAAGTTCTTTTCCTGACCCTTTGACCGCCGCCCATACCCCAGTGTACTAAAGGGGGCGGGTCAAAAGGGTGGGGTAAAGGAAGCTATACCGACCACAGATCATGGATTGAGGCGCCACGCGCTCCAGCGCGGGGGAAGGGACAGGGGGAACGGGGTTTGTGAGTCGGGGAAAGGGTCAGATGGGGAGGTTGGTCAAAGTGCCTGGGTGCGGTCCCCTGGGGGATCCCCCAAAAAGAAGGCCCAAAACTCTGGGGCCCCCGTGTGCTCCCCTGCTGGGAAAAGAAACAAAAACATAAAATTAAATAAGATGGGAAGGCCCCGGGTGAAAACAAAAAAAAGTTAACATTGATGAAAAATTTTACCTCTGTGACCATGGTTTCACGCAAAACGCCAGAGCTCTGCATTTTGTATTACTCGGCGCCGAAGAACACTCGGGGCCCCCGTTTTTCCTTTATTGAATCTTTCTTAAAGCGACCCTCACAGACCGCCACCGCTTTAAAAAATTTTTCCCCCTGAAAAGAGAAAGCACACTTGTTACTATACAAAAACCCACAAGTCCTCGGCCCCCGAGTTCATGTTTTCTTTGTTTCCATGGTTTCAAAAAAGGAAATCATGAAAAAACATAAAGCTTTGGTTAACAAGGACAGAATTTTTTAAAACCCCTTACATCAGAAAACAAACTTCTTACGTATTTATTCTGGGCCTTTGGTTTTGAGCCTCCGGGTTTTGCTCTTCTGCTGCCACTTCCGCCCAGAGCCGCTGTCACAATTTGACCCGCATGCTGGCGCCCCCCCATTTCCACACCCGGGCCCCTTTCTGGGGACCAGGTCTTCATAAACCACGTCCAAATCCCTCCTCCGGCCGATCGGAGACCGGAACCCTTGAAAGAACAATGAAAAAAAAAAATTATCAGATACATTTTTTTAAATTTGAAAAATTATACATTTTACAATGGGAAAATTAAACCCAAAAAACATTTGTAGATAACACGTTTTTTTAAAAAACATAAAATTATAACATGGCAAAAAAAAAAAAAAACAAAACGTTTAGAACCGCCGACAGTCTCTGACGACCGGGAGGGGCTGGGGGAATCCCCCGGCCCCCGATGCGAAGACAAAAAGAAAAAAAAAAAAGATTTTGGGGAGGGGGTTTGGCCCCCGGGTTTTAAATAGCACAAATGTTTTTTTTTATGTGTTTTGGTGACTGTGAGGTGTTTCTGCGATTGAGTAGGTACTTACGAAAAAGTGAGCCCACTCGGGGATCCTCCACCCCCGTCCCTTTTTCCCTGGGGGGCTCCCGTCATCTTTAAATTTCCGTTTTTAAAATAACACAATCAAGACCTATAGCCCACAGATGGATTTTTGGATAAAAAATAAAAAAAGATATTTTTTCCGCCATTCCCCGACGTGGGAAAGGGGGCTCCCGAAGATGGTCCCCCGCTGTTCCGCTGTGGCGGGTCTGGCTTGCCTCTGGCGTGAGGGAGGGGATGGTCTGCCCTGGTGCTGGGGCGCCGTTCACCGATCCTCCTCTCCAACACCCCCATTGCTGCAGCTCAGCGCTGTTTGAGTTCTCTGGTGGAAAAAAACAAAAAGGGGGCATCAATATATTTGTTTTTTCTTGGCCCTGTCAAAAGAGAAACCAAGCAGTTTTTTATTGAAATGGGGGGGTGTAACTTTTCTTTTTTCTGGCTTCCCCCTTGCCCCCCCTCTCCCCGTTTTCCCTTTTAACCCAGGGCGCCGCCCCCCCTCTTTTTGACGTCTTTTACGTTAAGTAAAAAAGGGGACGTAAATTTTAGATTTCCTTTTCCTGGCGAAAAAAAAACAAACATTTTAAATTTACGCAAAATGTGGCGTAATATTACTTTTTTTTGCTACCCCTGCTTGGAGGTCTCTGCTCCCTCTGCTGAACTTGGGGGTTCACCGCCGCGCCGCCGCCGTGAATCTTTGGCTGTTGAAAAAGGACCAAAAACGGGCAGGAAATAGGGGATTCCTTTCCCTGGCTGAAAGAAAAAACCAAGTAATTTGAGCAAAAGTGTGCGTAAACTTTCTTTCGCTTTCTCCCCTAGCTTGGAGGTCCCTCCTCCCCCCTTCTCCGAGCTCAGCCGCCGCCGCCGCCGCCGTTGCAAAAATTTTTTGCTGTTAGGACAAAAAAAGGGGGAGTGAATATATGGATTCTTGACCCTGCAAAGAGAAAAAAACAAACATTAAAATTTTTGGACAGGGGGGGTACATTTACTTTTTACTGGGTTTCCTCCTTGCATCCCGGATGTCCCGCGCCCTTTCACGCCCATCATTCTTTTTGCGGGAAACGCCAAAAAAATTGGTTTTTATTTTTGATTTTCCCGTTTTTAAAAAAACTTCAAAAAACCCAATTTTCCCACCCATGCAATCATTTTTTTGACCCTCAACATACCAGGGGGAAACCGTATCCCCGGCCCAAAAAAAAAAAAAAAAAAAAAAAAAATGAAAATAAAAACTGGAAATTTCACATAAGAGATGATAGCTAAGGGCAGGGCACCAAAAAAAAAAATTGCAACAAAAAGAAAAGTACATCAAATTTGAACTAAACAAGGGAAAAAAAAGCACTGAGTAATAAAACCGTGACAAGCCCAAAGAACAAAGATTGCAAACAAAAAACCTTAGCTAGTCAACAATTCAACAGCCAGAGTAAAAAAAAGTGACAGGCCAAAAAAAAAAAAAACATTGGGAAAAAAAAGGAGAGAAAATACCATAGTAAAAACCCTGCACATTTCAGATAGTACATAAAAAACAAAGACATCCTGGGCCCAAAAAAATTAAAAACTTTTTTTAAAAAAAAAAAAAAATTTGATACACAAATAAACCCCATTTCAGATTGCGCAGGGGGACCAAGCCTCACTGCTAAAAAACAGTACCGAGATCCATTATCACATTACAAAGTACAGGAAAACAAATAAAGTTCCCCAAAAAAATGCTTTTTTAACCGGGACCCCCCATCATCGCAATTAAAAAACAAAAATACCTGGGGAACCATCCCCCCACAAAAAAACTTTTAAAAAAAAAATGACCAGGCCCAAAAAAAACATCCTCACACAGCATTGTGACTTGATTTTAAATTTGAATTGGGGGGGGTGGGTTTAATTTCCGTCGTTTTCCTGGCGCCCATGGACGGGGGGGAAAACCGGGCTGCGGCCCGGGTTTTTTTCTGCGTCGGTGCTGCTTTCTGTGGGCCCCCCGTGCTCTCTGTTTTCGTGGCTCCTTGGGCTTCTTGGCGTGTCGATGTCCCCCCAATTTTTTTTTTATGTTTTGGAGGGGGGGACTTCTTTAAATGTTTGCGTGGGCGGTAACAAAAACAAAAGGGGCGGCTACCCGGGGCGGGGGACCGGAAGCGGGGCATTGCGGGGGTCCATAGACTTTCATTGTAAAAAAGAACCGCATTGCCCGCATCCGGGCAGCGCTTTTTCGCCCCAGACAAAAAAGTTACATGCAACGTTTTTTCCAGACCCGGACGGGGCCCCCCCGCATCCGGGACCAAACCGACGCGCCGCAGGACAGCGGCGCATCGGCGTAAAAAAAGTCAAGGGAAAAAAACCGCAACGCCCTACGTTTTGTGATCGCCTGCGAAAAAAAGCCGGGGGGGCCGCAAGGGGAAAAACGGAGGGGAAACCAGGCCTAAAGGTTAGTCCATCCCAAATTAAATAAAAACTGTTTAAAGTAAAGGACCCATGTGAAGGGTTAAAGAACAAGTTATTGCAGTAGCAACTTTGTGAATAAAAATACAAAGGTATATTTTTTTTAAATTAATTTTGTACCAAAAAAATTTTATCCCAAGAAATCCTTCAGGTGTAAATAGACAACAAAAGGCCAGAAAAAAAAAAGACTCATATTGACACGACCCCACAGTGCTGTACATGCCCTACGGCGTTTGCCTGCTGCTTTATGAGGGACCACTTTGGGCTATTTTCCCTTAATGTCTTAAATTATTTTTTTTTTATGCGATTAATAAAAAACATTTTATTTGACTTTTTTTTGTGCCTATTTTCAGCAACCTTTTTGGGTATGTAAAATGTGCACATTTAAAGTACCACAAATCAAGGGCAAACCCGCGATGCCTTTTTTTTCGTTTCTATTTTGAGTCCTGATGCTTTTTTGCCAAGCGTAGCATTAAATTTTTTAGCGTTTTTGCGGCATTTTTCACCCAAATTCAAATAAAGGGGAAAAAAAAGCGTAAAAACGAAAAAAACACGTGTATTAACTGCTACCCCACGGTTTTTTTTGAGGCAGAAAAAAAACACCACGAAAGAATGCCGGTGAATATCCCCACGGGGTTAAAAGCCATTACAAAACCTGTTGTATGCAAAACCCATTAATAATAAAATAAAACAAAAAAAATCCCCCCGGGGTCCCAGCCTCAGAGTTTTCTTTGGAAAAACATATTTTCCCATTGAGTAAAACCTTTTTGATATAACGATAACATTAATCAGAACAATCCAGGCGCAGGCCGCGGGTTTGGATGTCATCATTTTCTGTCACTTATTTTTTGTAAATGCATTAAAATGCACTATGTAAAGAACAGAATGTTAAAACTGCATGGCGAGTTCATATGGATAAGGATGAAACCGAAATGCTGCTCCATCCTTTACATAAAGTCCAGTGCTACAGGGGCCTGAAAAAAAGGGTAAAACTTCGCGGACAAAGCGTCAGTATCGTTTTTTTTTTCTTCATTCAGGGTTTTTCCCCCTTGGGGGCATCACCTTCTCTTAACCTTTCCCGCTCCAGGAAAAAACTAGTTTAGATAACGGGATTTCTATCCTTTTTTTTTATCATCAGTCCGCTCAACCATTTTCGTTGTTTAAAATCAAGTGCCACTTGAAAATCAAAAAAAACTGAACTCTAAAAACGGAGACCTCCAAAGTAGAACAGGTAAAGTTTTAGGATTTTTCTGATTGATTTGGGAAGAAGTCAAGCCCTTTATTTTTTTGCCAAAGGACATACATAGCAAAAAAAAGTTCTTTCATAAAGTCCCTTTTAACTTTAAAACCCCAATCCGGCGGGCGGGGGCCTTTAAAAGGGCCGGTAAACAAAAAAAAAAGGGAATGGACTCCCGATAGTGAAGTCTACTTGCCCTACACGGGTAATTCCACCCCCCGAATACAAATTATAAAAAAAAATAAAAAATAAAAAATTTTAAAAAAGATTTATCAAAAAAGAAATGTGCTACAAAATTGGGAAAAAAAAATTGGGAAAAAAGGGTTTGGATACCCCGGGGTTGACCTCTATTTTTAGTAAGAGAAAGAGCAGATGTTTCAATCTTTTAGAGTTCAACTGAAAAGAAGGGGTTTTTCATTGGGCTTTTAAATAAAAACAAATCTATGGGGAAGGGGAAGAATTTACAATTTTTTCCTTTTGCCAAAAAATAGAAAATAGGGTGTGTCCACCTTTTTGAGCTAATACGGGGAAAACCAGGAGTGCTGGGAAAAGAATAACCGCTACCGCTGTCACGTCACCCTTTTAAACTAATTCTAAAAGTGGCCCCCTGGGCCAGTCGCCACAGAGATTTTTGCATCGCACCCCCCGGTGACCCCTGACTCCAGGAAAGGGAAAAGACCCCTTTTAAACCCAAACCAGAAATCAACAGTACACAAATGCCACGATTTAGGGGACCCATTGGGAGGTCTAGCTCAGGCGGGTTAAAACAGGGTGTACAGTAGATGGGAGGGTTGAGGGGCCTTTTGTGCAGTAGTTTAAAAATGCATCGGACCCGGCGCCAGCTGGGGCTGGGGTGGGGCCCAGCTTTCCGATTACCCAAGGCCTTGCTGAAGGAAAAGAGGGGTCCCGGGCTGGGGGACAGCAATTTAAGCTGTGCCTTTTTCCTTGAAAAGGGGCCGGGCCACATCGGGGGGGACGGGTTCCCCGGCTAGTGGTCGTTTAGCCCATTACAAAAACGCATCTAGGACTCTTTAAGGCCACAGCTACCCTAATCTCGACCGGAAGCAGCTTTGTGGGGCAATACGTCCAGGAATCCCGGTGTTTCGTCTCCGGAAGAGGAGGTGGGCACCCGGCATCGGGTCGTACCTGTAAAAATAAAGGGCCTAATCTGCTTCGCTGAGGGGTTGGGGTAGGGAGGGGCAGGTAGAAGTAAAGGAGTATTGCACAAACCCCGAAAGGAAAAAAGGGGGTCTTTGGGAGTGCACCAAAATTTGGGGTTGCGGATCTCACTGGGAAAGGGCACAGTGCCCCGGCTGGGAAACTGTATTACCCGGGGAAGACTTTAGTAAAACCCTTTAACTGCATAAAAACTTTTCCGCCGATACCCGTCGCATACCCACTCTGCTACATCCTCTCCCCATTGCACAATTCACATCTATCGCCCCGGGAGGGGCACGTTTTACCTTAGAAACACCCCCAAGCGCAAACACCATCCTCCCAGAGGCCTGCATACACGTGGTCACCCTGACCAAAACTACGGTGGCGTCACAAAACTATACGGACACTCCCTCATCCCCCGAAAAAACCCCCCATTTCATGGGGCCCAGGCACGGGCCGGCTGTGCTCCCTGACTCCCCCCTAGAAAAAACGGGGGTCGGTGCCGAGTCCCCCAAAACCCGGATGGCCATCAGAAATTCAGGGTCTGATGTAAGGGGAGGGAAAGGCAGCGTCCATTCTGTTATACCAAGTATTGCCAGTCCAATACGTACCTTTTTCTTTTGCAAGCACCCTTGGGAATTTCATACATCTGTGCTTTTCTACACTATTGTGATTAAATTTATCAGGGGTCATTTGGGCCGAAACCTTAATTTTTGTCGAAGGTAACATTATATCTGTCCCTAATATTTGCCAAATAAATCCCAATAATTGTTACAATTTTTCTTAAGAGTGCTTGTGTTGAAGGATTATCCTTTTTAGCACCCCCACCTTTTTTTACTGAATGCTATTCCCTCACATTCGAAAAAAATTTTAAACACGGCTACAAGGGGTGCTAGGTAAGAAGAGACGCTCACACTCCCGTCCACCCTGTCATCGAGCTTATTGGACATACAGAGGTGTGAGGTAACAAGAAACGCTTTCATTCGCCACCGCCTTTCTCAAAAATACGGAAAAACTGATTTGGGGTAAAAAAGGGGCTGCTCACACTGTGCCCCCCCGTCAATCTAGCAAATATTGGACTACCAAGGTTAGGTAGAAAGAAATGCTTTTTTCTGTCCCACTGCCTTCCACTAAACTGGAGATATCATGAGTTGAGGAAGAAAGCGCTCACACTGCTGCCCCACCCTGTTACTGAGCAATATTGGACAAAACCAAGGTGCGAGGAAAAAGAACGCTCTTCTTTCTGTCCACACTCCCTTTTCTCACTAATATGGGATATCTGATGTTGAGGTAAAAGGGCGTTCACCGGGTTCCCCCCTGTAAAATTGTCATCTCCGAATTGAGGAGATACCAGGGAGCTGAGGAAAAAGATTCCCTTACACTGCTGTCCTGTCTGTCAAAGGGGAAAATCCAGGTGCTGAGGTAGGAAGAGGCTCTCACACTTTTGTCCACCCTGTTGTTTTAATGCTGAGGGTGCTGGATTGGGGATAGCGTGTCAGTACGCTTTAGGAGTCTCCAGATCACGCAGCAGACTTCCACAAGCTCACTGGCATCTACCTGTTAAAAATTTTAGGAAGTGCTTTGTCAGATAAAAAAAATTTTCAAATTTTAAAGTTCCATAGTGACTAACCACTAAAACATGTGTATTTTCTAATTTAATGGTATTTTTTGATTTTTTTACTGAAATTGTCTTCTTATTTTCTTTATTTTCCCCTTTCCCCGGGAAAAACCCTTTGATTGGGACATAGCTGTCAGCTTTTAAAATAATCATGGCACGGCCAAGGTATCCCATGCTATTTTTTCCCCATTAAAACGGCAAATAATAAGTGTACAAAATATTTTTTCTTTATATTTTCGGGATAGGGAAAAAAAAGCACTAAAAGTGCAGCAGATTCTGCTGCCAGTAAAAAAATACCATAACCAAGGCGAATAAGTTTTGAATTCTGATTGACAGCAAATCTAGATCTTTGGGACGCGAAATTTTTCCCCAGGAATTTTTTAAAATTTAAAAAATAAAAGACATTAGGTTTACTTTCCCTTATTTTTTACAAAAAGGGTCGTATCAAACATTTTCTCATTGACAACTGTAAATATTGTGAAAAATCCCTTCGAAAACAGTACCTTTGTTCTTGCCTTTTAAAACGAATCTCCGCCCCCAAGAAATTGCTAAATAATATTTAATTTATTAATGAAATCAGGTCACGGACCGCCTTTTTAAAATTTTTGAGCTGGGTCCTTAAGGGTTCATATAAATGATTCGGGGTTTTGTTTTATAATTTCTTCCATTGATATGGGGTTTTATTTGCGTATTGAAATAATGAACATTGTTTTTTCCGCCTTTCTTACACATGGGTTTTTAATTCAGAATTTGATTTTTAAAAACCCCAAAACAAAAAGTAAAAGAATGTTATCTTCGGGGAAATTAACGGGAAAAAAGGTTCGTTCCACTCCTTGGATAAAATTCCAACTTTATTTAGTCAATTTTAAAATTTCAACAGCACACAAATAAAAAAAAGAATACAAAAGGGAAAAAACCGTTTTTGATCCCATTCCTGCAACGAAACGGGCGCTTTTTCTTTTTTTTTTCGTTTTTTCTTTCAAGGCAGGAAATTTTTAACATTGCTAAACAAATTTTGGTTTTTTTTTCCAAAAGGCTGGAACAAAAACCGTTTTTCCCTTTATATATCTGCCCCTTTGATCAGGATAAAGTTTTTCCGGGAGAATTTGGACATTTTTGAGGAATTTTATGAATATTTTCGGAAAACCTTTCTTCTGGATAACCTATTGTGTCGGGTCAAGACCGCCCCACGTTTCTTTAAATCTGAAATCCTAAGGAGCCAAAAGAAAGACTGCAAACAAGGCGCGCGGGGGGGTATTCGAAGGACCCCCCATTTTGGGTTACTTAGATTAAAATAGGGAACCATCACATAGCAGAAAAAAAAAATAATAAAATATATATATAAAAAAATTATATATATATATAATTGAGAAAAATCCACTAGGATATCTCACCCCAAAAAGGTTTTTTATAGTATACTTTTTCCTTTTTAAGGCAATAAATATAATGGGCGGCAAAAGTGGGGGGCCAAAAAGGGATTGAAAACCCTTTTCCAAAATTTTACTAGGGAAATTTTGAAGTTAATAGGGTGTCCCCATCCTTCCCAATTAAATGTTTACATACAAAGAAGTCTCTCTCTCGAGGACTTGTTGCCCCTGATTACACATTGCTTTTTTTTTTTCCAGACTGATCTTCTTTTTAAAAAATTCTAAATTCCCCAAAAAATTTTTTAAATTTTAAATGAGGACAAATGTTTATTACAGATGGAGTGGCTTGGGTTGAAAGATCTCAAAGGGGGGGAGGACTTACTTCCAGCTCCCCCTCATCTCCCTTTTCCCCCCTCTTAAAAAAACCCCCAGTCATCCCCTGTTTCGGGAATGTAATAAACTGTCTTCACGAATACAGATTTTACCCATAACTAAAATGTGAAAAAGAGCGATTGGCCGGCAAGAAAAGCCCAAATTTTTCGATGAGATGATAACAAAGTTTTCTTAATTTTCATATGCACATTGATTTTATAAAATTTAAAATTTAAAAATTCGGGCAGGCCTCTTTTAATTTTTAATAATTTCTATCCATAATAAAATCACCCTTAAAATAAGCCAGTTTTCCTTAGCACGTAAACTCCGATCTTTCACTATTAATTTAATTTGCTTTTTTAATTACTAAAACTTTTCAAGTGTACCCCACAGATTTAGAAAAAAGCTGTCTCTGCAAATAAAATTTACTGTGGTTCAACAAACTTTCTTTACCCTTTGCCGTCTTTCTTTTTGCCAAGATCAACCCATAAAAATTTACAAGGCACGCCAGAAATACAGAGTACACTTATATTTAACATCAATTTTTTACTGACTAAGGGAGGTATGAATGAAGGTTAAATTTTTGATGTTAAAATTTCAGAAATTACCTAATTTAAATTTATCTTTTTATTTTTTAAAAGCCTTCACTCATGGGCCTTTTTCCGTTTTTTTTTTTTTTTTTTGTTTTCCCCCCTTCTTCCAAGACCCAATTTTTTTTAATTTTTCCCTTCAAAAGTAACCATGGTGGGCACAGGGGGCTTAGCTGTAAAAGGAATGAGACTCTTTGGCAGGGCGTTAGAGCCTTGAATGCACTGGCTCCTACTGGGCAGGTCAGAGCGTGCCCCCCCTAGATTGCTCCCTCCCGTTGGGGTATGCCGGGATTGGGGGATTCCCGGCCAAAAAGTCAAATCACTTTTTTCCCCTCCCCTTCAGAAAAAAACTGGTTTTCTGTAAGATTTTGATCAGACGGCATCTTTTTTTCCGGAAGTAAAAAAAAAACAAAAATTCCCCGCCTTTTCCTTTTGTCAGTCCATAAAATAGTATACACTTGGATGTCACCCCATGGGCCAAATTTTTTTTATGCCCAAAACTTGCATACCGATTTTGTTCCGACACTGGGAAAAAAAATTGACATCCCCCCCAAAAAATTTGGGACGTGCACACTCATAAAATTCAAATGGACAATCTATCTAAAAAACAACGTGAAACCGGCGAAAAAAACTGGGTGCAAAGCCTTATCTGTGAATCTCAAATATACTTGCCTAGAATTTAACCTGACTCTTCTAATGGGGATTTTTAAAAAAGCTGTGTTTTTTTTGATACCAAAAAAATGTTTTAAAATTTTTTAAAATTTTAAGGGGCCCCAACCCATTTGGTACGGGGTCCCCTTTTAATGAGGGCGGTCCACCCTATATCCAGAATCATGTTTTTTTCAGAAAATTTCCAGGGTCATAAAGAAAAGAGGGACAACAAAATTAACAGCTTTTCCAAAAGAGAAAACGAATTGGACCCTTGAAAACCACAAAAGAAAAGCATATTAAAAGATGACACATCCCACACCTTTTTTTTTTCCCTTTGGGACAGGAGCTGGTGGGTGACTGATGAAATTCTGATGTTTTTCTACAACCCCCTTCTTTTTTTTGTCATACAATGCAAGTGTTTGGTCCGCGGAGAAGGGGAAAATTTGCAACTGAGAAGATCATATTCTCCGAGTCCAAAATGTCAAATTCGCTCGTTCCGTTAAAACCGCAAAACCGGAAGTGAAACCTTTTTGCTTTTGAGGATTTTTCTTGTGAGAGCAGAAACCCCAGTTTATGGGTTACAGATAGCGGGAACACTCGCTCCATTAATTTTTCTCTGTTTTTCTGCAAGGTGCAAGTTTTTCAGTTGGGAAAATGAACAAACAAAAACAATTTTTTTTGCATTTCTTCTAAATTTCTTTTCTGTTTTTTTTAAAAACCAAACCCAAAACACAACACAATTTGCGCCCATTTTAATTTTACTGTTTTCCTGGAAAAAATTTTTGGTTTAGAGCCTCAACTCTATTTTTATCACTGGCTAACACGGTACAAGAAACATTTTCCTATATTTGTATTTCCGACATTTTCTGGAAAAAGCTTTGCACTTGTCGGTAAGCAACCATTAAAGGATACCCTAATTCATTGGGGGTTTTTAAATTTTTTCAATATACTAAATGGGGGAAGCTCAGATTTTCTATTTTTTTTCTTTTTTATAATTTTTAAAAAACTTCCCAGTAAAAAGCTATTGGGAATTGGGGGAACCCTTTCCCAAGTTTTTGCTTTAATTTGAGAACTAAGAAACGACCGCCCCGGGGTATCTCCGATTTTTTTGGCGTGCTAAAGATTTAATTTCGTCAACGCAGCTGCATGATTTGCAACTGCTTAACACCTGAATACATGGGGGTTTTCCTAACAAACAGGCATTCCTCACAGTCACATGTATTCGGGCTGCCCCAGCACCCAAAAATCATCAGCTCTTGACAGAAACCAAAACCCCGAGCACGCCGAAATCTCGGAGACACCAGCGTGCTGGGGAAAAACACACATACTGCTCACTTTAGGAGCACTATAACATAGGAAAGGGGCCCTGTTTCACACGTGTCCTTACTAGGCTGTTGTTTTGTAGTTGCAATACAAGAGTTTTTTTATCAGCAGAGATTACTCTGTAGGTTGGGTTTTTGTATGCATGAAAGACCGCTAGTCGTTAACCTCCCCACACCACTGTTTGGCGGGAAAAACAGCATTAAGCGCAAAGGGCGTATGGGAAGTAGCTAAAACAAAGGTAAAAATACCAAAAAAAAAAAAAAATCCGCAGCTCAAAACTGAAAATGATGTTAAAAAATTCACTCATAAAGAAAAAATCGAAAACCAAATTTAGCTAATATGCAAAAATCTACAACCCAAAACACCCAAGTACTCACAGGGACTGTCGTTTTTCCCACGGGAAAATTTTTCTCCCTGCAACGGAACATTGATGATAAGCATGTCCATTTGTTGCAATCATCCACAAAAACTGCAGGAGGAAGCCATCATTACACAATTTTCACCCCCCAAACTTGTTGGCACAAAACCCTAGTTACACTTGGGATCGCGCAAATTAAGTAAAATTTTAGTTTGGCAAAAAATATAAAAACTTTTTTTGCAAGGTGGCCCCCATTAGCATAAAAATTTATAAAAAAAGTCTCATTATTGGGCTTTTTTAAAGGGAGTAGCATTAGTATTGCAGTATATACTCAAGAAAAAAAAAAACGAACACCCAGTGTTTTTTTTTTCTTTTTGACCCTTCATTTGTATTTGTAAAAAATGTGTTAAAATTCTCATTGGTTTTCGGGCTTTACTGTTTTCCCCACGGGGGCCCCCCCTGGGTCGTAAAAACCCCCGATTTGTCGGCTTTTCACCGGACGTTAGTTTTTTTCGATGTAAGTTTTTTTTAGAATCTGAATCTTTTTGCTTACACTGAGAAAATGACTTCGGTGCACACAGAAACTCTTTGAGCCAGTCACATGATCCGGAGGGTATGGGGGGCATGGAAAGGCAGAAAACAGCAACTGGGGTATTTTAAAAGACACCCTTTTTCAACAAACTGAAAGTAACAGAGGGGGCAATTAAAACCCCCAGGCCTTTAATTTTGGAATTTTTGGAAATACTGTAAAAGGTTTCTGACTTTGGTAAAACCAATAGTTAATTCTGCTTAGGCTGTAAAATGTTGGAAAATTCACAGTAAATCAGCTTATTTATCCCTTTTTAAAATTTAATTAAAATTACCGTAAAAATGATAAATTTAATTTTAAAGGATTGCAATTAAGTGTTAGCCTGTTTTTAAAAATACAATTACATATATTTTTTGAAATTATAAGAATTTTTTTTACGACCTTTTTGATCAAAAAAAAAATAACCCTAGGGTGAAAAAAGGTTTTCTACGATAGGGCACTTTTGTTATGTTTTATTACAAAATTTAAAAAATATATTTTTTTAGATGTAATTAAAATTGCTAAAACAATAAAAGATTTTTTTAAAAATGGGCCCTGAAGACAACCGTTCACTATATTGATCCTTGGGCAATTCCAACTTTTTTTTTTCTATTTGGCTTGTAAATCCTATTTTGGGTCTGTTTTTTGGAAAACATAATAAAATTTTTAAAACCTTTTAAATTTTAAATCTTTTGTATTTAACATTTATAAATGACAGAGGTGTTTGTAGACGGAAAAGATTTTGACAAAGCTCCCCTGGTGGTTACAAACGGTACTGGACGTCCCTGAAGATTTTGAGGATTGGAATCAGGTTACGATGGGGCTTATATAAGGATCACCTTCCATCAGGGGGCCCCGGGGACAATTGTTTGGCTCAATCCTTGATTCCTGTTTCCTTTAGCCTGCTTTTCGTGCTGAAAACTCCGCTAAAAAAAGACATTTTTTTCTTTTTGTTTTTGGCTTTATTTTTGCATTTGTCCGCACTTTTGTGGGGGCCTTTAGGGTCCCCTCTGGGGCTTTTTTCCCCAGTTCGTTCAGCACTGTGTTAGTACATTTGCTTTTTCCCTTTTTTTTAGTGGCTCTGTTTTTGTTTTTGGGTTCACCCCGGAACTAATTTAGGGGTTTAAAGGGCGTGTGACTCAGGGTTTTTTGAAATTTGAAGTTGGGCTTTTTTAGGGGTTTTTGGATTGCAGAAGTGCCCTTTTTATCCTTTTTTTATTTAGAATTTGGGGCCCCAAAGTTTGTCATACTATTTTCTGTCTTTTTCAGTATTTCTTCTTGTCTAAACCCCCCCCATTACATTTTGGGCTTTTCTATGTTCTTTGGGGATCCTCCGGGGGAATAGCTTTTCCCTTTCTTCTTTAGGTGTATTTGTTTTCCAGGCCCCTGACGAGGCGTCTAGGGCCAACGTAGGAAACCTCCCCCGGGTGCCTCTGTTGTGGGTGGGTTTGTCAGGGTACTGCAAACTCATGTTTCCAATCTTGGTGTATTTCCTTTTTTTCCTGCTCTCCTCAGCTACCAAATCATAACATACATGGGCCCAAAAATGAAAATTTTATGGTCTCACAAAGGGGAAAAAAATTTTGAAAGAAAAAATTGTCGAAATTCAGAGGTAGAGATTTTTTTTTCTGTTTGTTGCATTTTTTTTTCCCCCCTTTTTCTCGGGGGCTGGGAGGGTTTTTTTTTTTCCCAATGGATTTGCCGGTCTGCCGTGTGGATCACTTGCCAAAAGTTCGGAGTATTGCTACCTATCTTGCTGGGTTTGCCGTTTGGAAACCAGGACCCCCATCCCAGATTTTGTTTTTTGGGGACAGCAAGTTTCTAAATTTTTCAAAAAAACTGTAAATTGTTTTTTGCCTTTTAAAATCTAAGTCCTCAGGAACCCAGCGCAGCAGGTTCAAATTGTCATCTCTCTCCGGGGCGGCGACCCCCGGTTTGGCTTTTCCCGAAAACCCGGGATCCTGTTTTGAGTGATGTTATGCTTTTTTTTAGGTTTGGGTTATTGAACCCATCCTAATTCAGATCAACGAAAAAAAAATTTGTTGGGATTAAGTCAGGGGGTTGAGGACGCTGATTTATACTGTCAAGATTCTAGGGGGCATCCTACCAAATGGAATGACGACGCTTTGGCAGCCTTTTTCGGAAGGGACTGTCAGATAAAAAAAGGATGTTTTTGGGGGGATTCCCGTTTTCCCCCTTGGGGCCAATGATTTATGCATTTGCGATTCAAATTGACAGACGTTTGCGTGAGCGGGGGGAAAAGGGTTTCGTGGAAAATGTTGCCTTTGAACCTCTTCTGAATCCTTGCAGTGTATAGTGGTTTTTGGGGCCAGCGTCATGAATTTCGAAGCGCAAAGGGTTATGTTTCTACTGTGGTATGCTCTCAGGGTATTTCGTTCCCCCTAACGGGGAAGACGTTTTGCTTGTTTTTCAGTTTTTTTCTTGGGGTAGTGTTCAAATAATTTTTGTTAACAATTACCCAGTGCTCTCTGTCCTCATTTTCTGCTCAGGCTTTTTTTGATTCTGGACAGCTATTTAACCTGATAATTTTTGATTTTGCAAAACGTGGGTTTCCCCTTGAAAACCCTACGGAAGTCATTCCCCACGGGGGATCGATTTCCCCCTTTTGGGCGAGAATAAACCTCGTTCTCTACTCATGATAAAAAGGGGTAGAACCTGACACGGGGAGTTGAAAATTTTGGTTCTGTATAATCTGCATGACATACGTACGGTTTTTCCCTTGGTTACAGTCTCAAACCTGTTTTGGTTTGGGGAAATCTTTCGTTACCAGTTGGGGTTTGTAATGTGTTAAAACCAACACTCCGTTTTTCTGCCTCCCCCCCGGCTCAGGGGTTTCCCCGACTTTTGATTTATTTTTCCCGAGTGTTTAGCGAAAGTAAACGTCCTTCCCCCCCATAGGGCTATGACTGCGCTATTGAATTAGTGCCTGGTAGTAAATTCCCCAAAGGTGCCTTTTTTTAAATTGTCTGTACCCGAAAACATGACGATTCTTATACAAGGATCATTGGAGAAAGGTCAATCAGACCATCCTCTTCACCCTTAGGTTTCCGGTTTTTTTTTTTTGGGGCCAAAAAGGATTTTTTCTTTAAGCCGTGTATTGATTACCCTTTCCTTGAAAATATTACGTGAAATATCAATACCCTTACCCTTGACTCGATCTTTTTTCCCCCAGGGTGAAAAACGCTATTTGGTTTACCAACTTGCCCAGGGGGGCAAAACCTTATGTTTAAGCACGGGAAAGGGAAAGACGGTTTTAATATCCCTGAAGGGGTTTTTTGTCCCTTTTTGAGCCCTTTGGGCTCATAAGCCCCCCGTTTCCCAGTTTTTAAAATGACATTTTCAGGGATTTTTGGAAAAAAAAATTTTGATTTTTTTATTTGGTGATATTTTGATTTTTTCCAAAGACGGACTCTCAGAAAAACATTTTGGACTGTTTTCCCAGTTTTTGAGAGAGAAGTTTGTTTTGGGGGATCAAAGTGTCTTTTGGCGTTCAGGGGATTCTTTTTGGTTTTTTTTTGCCCCCCACTGTATTGAATGGCCCGGTCAAAGTTAGATCGTGATTGGTCCAACCTACTTTTTTAAAGGGCCTTTCAAAATTTTTGGGTTTTCCCAATTTTTACAAAAAATTTATTGGTAATTTCTCTGAAATTTTAAAAACCATTAACTGATTTGGGACCAAAAAGGGTTCAAGTCTGAATTGCCCCTGAGGAAGTCTCTGCTTTTCGGGAACTTAAGCAGAGATTTACTTTGCTCCTGTTCTACGGGAGCCCATGTTTCTCTACCTTTTGGTGGGGGTTTGATGCCCTGAAATTGGGCGGTCCTTTTTTTCCCAAAAGAACCCCAAAACCCCAAAAAACCCCTTCCTTTTTCCCGAAAATTTTCTCCCCCTGAAGAAATATACGTGGGTAATCGGAGTTTTAGCCCTGAAGTGGGGTTTTGAAGAGTGGAGACTGGGGTGGAGGGAGCCAAAAATCGGTGGTGGGCCCCACTGACCATAAAAATCTAGTTTATCTGGAACTGCCAAGCATTTAAACCTGACAGGCTAGGTGGGCCTTTTTTTTTCACACGTTTTAAATTTTTTGGGTTTTTTTCTTCCTGGGACAAAAAAATTAAGGCGGTGCCCCTCAGGGTTCCTGGCGGACTCCCGAGTTATCGATCCTTTTGTTATTTTAAAAGGGGGTGTATTTTTCCGCCATCTCCCCCAATTTGAAGGCTCTGAGGGGCCAGGGGGGAAAGCCGAGCGCTGCCTTGGGAAAAAAGTTTTACGGCCAGGGGGAAAAAAGATTTAAGTCTGAGATTCATTTTCCCACGTCCCGGTCACCCCAATTTTGGACCGGGGACTTGGTTGGTGGCCCTTTTGGGGCCTCCCTTGTCTCGTGATGGGGGGAGTTGGCAGTCCTGCGGGACTTGCCTCGCTCCAACCTTGTTTGTTCGGGGTTTGTTGTGCCTTTCCCGGGTGCCCAAGGACCTGGACCCATATCCTATGGATTTAAATTTCCGACCCCCCTGTTTCTCAGAGAAACCCCAGGGGGTTTGCAATGGTTTTCCAAATGATACATCTTGTGCCATGCCTAAGTTGCCTTCCTCCTTAATTTGGGCCCTTTTTTTTCCCTTTACACGTGGGTTTTTAATGGCTTCCTGAGAACATTTTGGGTTTACAAAGGGTCCAGTTTTTTTCCAGATTTTGGGGGACCTTTTGTCTAAAATTGGGTTCAATTGTCTTTTTCCCCCCGGCGTTTTCATCCTAACCAAGGTCAAACGAGAGAGAAACCCAAAATTGGGGACTTACAAAAAGGGTTTGGTTGTGATCAGGGTGACTGGGTCTCCCTTTTTTTCCTTTGGGGAGTTTGTCTTAAAAATAGGGCTGCTCGCCATTTTTGTCTCCCTTTTTCTGTTAAAATTTTGGGTTTCACCCCGATTTTCTTCGGACAAACGGAGGCTCTGTCGCCCCGGTTGACCTGTTTGGGCGTATGCAACAGATTTTGGGGTAGTGTGGAGAGGTTGTCCCCCTCTCAAAAGGGCCCCCGTTTGCTAACCGGGATAACTGATGGTCCCCGGTTTAAATGGGGACTTGGTCTGGTTCCTCAAGCATATTTCCCGAGAGTGGCACTCCTAAAATTAAGCCTAGGGTTTATTGGACCTTATAAATCGGGAATTTTTACCCTGTTTCTTTTTTTCTTCTTCCAGGGGATTTTAAAATCCATAAAGGTTTCCCCAAGTCCTTTTTAAAAGGTTTTGTTGAGCCGTGGTTCCAAATACGGCCTCCTGCCCTGTTTTGGTTGGGGGCAATCTGGGGTTTTGGTTACACCGAAAACTAATTTAGGGGTAGAGGTCGGGATCTCAGGTGTTTTTGAAATTAGTAGAGTTGGTGCTTTTTCAGGTTTTTTGGGATTGCAGTAAGTGCCCTTCCTATCCTTTTCTATTTAGTAAGTTTGGGCCCCAACGTTTGCTCATACTATTTTCTGTCTGTGTCAGTATTTCTTCTTGTCTAACCGCCATTACATGTTTGGGGCTTTCTATGATTCTTTGGGGATCTGCTCCGGGGCAGATAGCTTTCCTCTTCTATCTTTAGGTGTAGTTAGTTTCTCAGGCTGTGACGAGGCGTCTAGGACCAACGTAGGAACGCTCCACGGCTGCCTCTAGTTGTGGTGGTTAGTCAGGGTACTGCAATCTCATAGTTTCCAACTGCTCTGGTGTATTTCCTTTTTTGCCTGCTCTCCTCAGCTACCAAATCATAACAGATGGCGCACTACTCTATTTAGCATTGGCTCTTTGGACCGTTCACTTTCATACAAATCAAATGGGAAAGTAAATGTTGTAGGTGCGCTATTATAACGTCATAGTTCTCCTTGCTCATTATTTTTAGGTTTTCTGCATCTGTAAGATGCACATTTTCATTAGACTAATGTAAACTTAATGGGCTGTTTTCACCCAGACCCGACTACCGTATGTATTAACTGTTGGGCTGACATTTGGTGGAAAAGGGATATGGCATGGTGAATATCATATGCCCAATCCTTTGTTCTAAAGGGAGATACGTCCATTCTAGTGGTTTCTGGCCACTACTTGCTCTCCTTTCCTAATTGAGAAAACAAATATGGTGAAACTGAGGTTGGGAGAAATAAAGGTTATTGAAGGGGGTTTGCAGATTTTACTCAGCATTTCTGGACTATGAAACCGTATAGCTGTGGAAACATGTATAGGAGAGCGGATTTTGTGATTTGGCATATTGAAATATTGCAGATTTACTTATCTTATAAGCAAGGTACTGTATAATGTTTCTGTACTTAAAAAAATGTGTATTTTGTATACAGTATATTTACCAACCTACTTTATATCTTTTTAGCAAATATAATTGGGCTTATGCTTATAGCTTTTTATCAACATTAGTTACGTCAAATTTAAATATATATAAATATATATATATATATATACAGTAATATGTGATACAAATGAAGATTCTGATTTCACATCGTACATCTCCTTAGATTCTGTCGAGCTGGATTTACGTCCCTCTTTTACCAGCTTGGTGTTTTTCTCCCACCAATATTGAAGCTATAATGGAGACTCATGTGACATTCTCAGCTTCCAGTATTCGGATCAGTACAGATTGTCAGCCATCTGCCCGACAAATGCACAGGGAAAGTGGCAGAAAGTGATAGAGCATTTGGGATATTAGATGTCTGTCTATGCTTCCTGTTGATTGTTGATCCAGTGTTCCTACTATAAAAAATAGAATTCTTATAGAAGAAACAAAATTATGTATAGTATAGAACAATGACATGGTAATAATAATCTCTTTATTTATATAGCGCCAACATATTCCATAGCGCTTTACAGTTTTTTTTGCACACATTATCATCGCTGTCACCACTGGGGCTCACAATTTAGATTCCCTATCAGTATGTCTTTGGAGCGTAAGAGGAAAACGGAGAACCCGGATGAAACCCACGCAAACACAGGGAGAGCATACAAACTCCTTGCAGATGTGTGTGAGGAGGAAAAAGAGCAACTGGTGGATACAATAAAATATCACTTTATTAAATAATCCATTATCAAAAATACATCTATATATATAAAATTGAATGTGTGTGTGTGTGTATCACGAACCAATCACGAAGCATGTTTAAAAAAGCTGAGCTGTGATTGGTTTTCTCACTCCACGACAACACCTCAGCAGACAGTGACTGGGTGGGAGAAATCTAGCATCCTGGGAACATAAGCTCCAGCCATTGTCTGCTCCCAGAAAGGAGCAGAGAGCACATGACAGAAATGAATCCCCCTCCCATATCCCCATCACACATCATCCATCCCATAGGCACATCTTCCCTCTTAAAGGGATCCCCGGTATGGAAGTGCCATTCTGCCCATGGACGGGATAGTACGTCATAGGCGATCGGCTGCGCTCCTGAGGGGAGCGCAGCTAATCGCCGCCGGGTGTCAGCTGATTATCACAGCTGACACCCGTGACTGTGTGTCAGGAGCGGTCACGGACCGCTCCCGGCACATTAACCCCTAGCACACCGCGATCAAACATGATCGCGGTGTACTGGGGGCACAGGGGAGGATCGTGCAGGGTGGGGGCTCCCTGCGCGCCCCCCTGAGACCCTCAGACCAGCGCGATGTGATCGCGCTGTTCTGAGGGCTTCCTCCCTCCCAGGACCTGGATCCAAGATGGCGCCGGGGTCCTGGAGGGAGGCGGCTACCTCAGTGCCTGCCGAGAGCAGGCACTGAGAAGCCTGCATCTATGCCTGTGCGATCGCTGGTGTGACAGAGTGCTGTGCACACTGTCACACCAGCGATCTGATAAAATACTGTGATGTCCCACCCTGGGACAAAGTAAAAAAGTTAAAAAAGTAAAAATAAACATGTGTAAAAAAAAAAATCCAAAATAAATAAAAAAAAAAAAATATTCCCCAATAAATTCATTTCTTCCTGTAAATAAAAAAACAAAACAATAAAAGTACACATATTTGGTATCGCCGTGTCCGTAACGACCCCCCCTATAAAACTGTCCCACTAGTTAACCCCTTTAGTGAACCCCTTAAAAAAAAAAAAAAAAAAACGAAGCAAAAAATCAATGCTTTATCATCATACCGCCGAACAAAAAGTGGAATAACGCGCGATCAAAAGACCTATATAAATAAACATGGTACCGCTGAAAACGTCATCTTGTCCCGCAAAAAACGAGCCGCCATACAGCATCATCAGCGAAAAAATAAAGTTATAGCTCGCAGAATAAAGCGATGCAAAAATAATTATTTTTTATATAAAATTGTTTTTATTCTATAAAAGCGCCAAAACATAAAAAAATGATATAAATGAGGTATCGCCATAATCGTACTGACCCGAAGAATAAAACTGCTTTATCAATTTTACCACACGCGGAACAATAAAAACGCCTCCCCCAAAAGAAATTCATGAATTGCTGATTTTTGTTCATTCTAACCTCCCAAAAATCGAAATAAAAAGCGATCAAAAAATGTCACCTGCTCAAAAATGGTACCAATAAAAACGTCACCTCGTACCGCAAAAAATAAGACCTCACATGACTCTGTGGGCCAAAATATGCAAAAATTATAGCTCTCAAAATGTGGCGATGCAAAAAACTATTTTTGCAATAAAAAGCGTCTTTTAGCGTGACAGCTGCCAATCATAAAAACCCGCTATAAATAGTAAATCAAACCCCCCTTTATCACCCCCTTAGTTAGGGAAAAATAATAACATTAAAAAAATGTATTTATTTCCATTTTCCTATTAGGGTTAGGGTTGCGGCTAAAGTTAGGGTTAGGGTTGGCGCTAAAGTTAGGATTAGGGTTAGGGTTGGGATTAGGGGTGTGTTAGGGTTAGGTTTGTGGTTAGGGTTGGGACTAGGGTTAGGGGTGTGTTGGGGTTAGGGTTGGAGTTAGAATTGGGGGGTTTCCGCTGTTTAGGCACATCAGGGGCTCTCCAAATGTGACATGGCGTCTGATCTCAATTCCAGCCAATTCTGCGTTGAAAAAGTCAAACGGTGCTCCTTCACTTCTGAGCTCTGCCATGCGTCCAAACAGTAGTTTATCCCCACATATGGGGTATCAGCGTACTCTGGACCCCAAGAGTTATTGTGCAATTTGTCCTATTTCTTCTGTTACCCTTGGGAAAATAAAAAACTGGGGGCGAAAATATCATTTTTGTACAAAAAAATTATTTTTTTGTTTTTACGGCTGTACATTATAAACTTCTGTGAAGCACTTGGGGCTTCATAGCGCTCACCACACACCTAGATAAGTTCCTTGTGGGGTCTATTTTCCAAAATGGGGTCACTTGTTGGGAATTTCCACTGTTTAGGCGCATCAGGGGCTCTCCAAATGCGACATGACGCCCCCAGACCATTCCATCAAAGTCTGCAATCCAAAACGTCACTACTTCCCTTCCGAGCCCCAACGTGTACCCATACAGTAGTTTTCTCCCACATATTGGGTATCAGCGTACTCAGGACAAATTGGGCAACAACTTTTGGGGTCCAATTTCTCCTGTTACCCTTGTAAAATAAAATATTGGGGCGAAAAAATCATTTTTGAAAAAAAAAAAAAAGATTTTTTATTTTTACGGCTGTGCGTTATAAACTTTGTGAACACTTTGGGGTTCAAAGTTCTCACCACACATCTAGATAAGTTCCTTGGGGGTCTATTTTCCAAAATGGGTCATTGTGGGGGTTTCCACTGTTTAGGCAGCATCAGGGGCTCTCCAAATGCGACATGACGCCCCAGACATTCATCAGTCTGCAAATCAGAACGTCGCTACTTCCCTTCCGAGCTCTGCTGCACCCATACAGTGTTTCGCCACATATTGGGTATCAGCGACTCAGACAAATTGGACAAAACTTTTGCGTAAGTCTTTGTTACTTTGGAAAAATAAAAATTGGGGGTGAAAAATCATTTTTGTAAAAAAAATAGATTTTTATTTTACGGCTGTACGTTATAAACTTTAGTGAACACTGGGGGTTCAAATTCTCATCACAAATCTAGATAAGTTCCTTGAGGGGTCTAGTTTCCCAAATGGTGTCATTTATGGGGGTTTCCACTGTTTAGGCAGATCAGGAGCTCTCCAAACAACATGGCGTCCAGACCAATTCTGCTTTGGGAAAAAGTCAACGGTGCTCCTTCCATTCCAAACTCTGCCATGCACCCAAACAGTGGTTACCCCCACATATGGGGTATCAGCGCACTCAGGACAAATTGCACAATAACTTTTGGAGTCTTGTTACCTTGGAAAATAAAAAATTGGGGTGACAAAAGATCATTTTTGTGGAAAAAAATAGATTTTTTAATTTATACGGCCTAGTTATAAACTTGTGTGAAGCACTTGGGGGTTCAAATGCTCATCAAAATCTAGATAAGTTCCTTAGGGGGTCTAGTTTCCAAATGGGGTCATTGTGGGGGGTTTCCACTGTTTAGGCCAATCAGGGGCTCTCAAAGCAACATGGCATCCAACCAATTCAGCAATTTTGGTTGGAAAAGTCATGGTGCTACTTCCATTTCCGAAGCTCTGCCGTGCGCCCAAACAGTTTCCCCCCCACATATGGGGTATCAGCGTACTCAGGACAAATTGTACAACAACTTATGTGGTCCAATTTCTCCTGTTATCCTTGGGAAAATAAAAAATTAGTGACTAAAAGATAATTTTTGTGTGAAAAAAATAGGATTTTTTATTTTCATGCCCGGGCATTATAAACTTGTGTGAAGCACTTGGGGTTCAAAGTGCTCACCAAAGATCTAGATAAGTTCCTTAGGGGGTCTAGTTTCCAAAATGGGGTCACTTGTGGGGGTTTCCACTGTTTAGGCTCATCTGGGGCACTGCAAACGGAACATGACCCCCATTAACGTCTGCATTCCAAAACGTTACTACTTCCTTTCCAAGCCCTGCCGTGCGCCCAAACAGTTTCCCCCCCCCACATATGGGGTATCAGCGTACTCAGGACAAATTGGACAACAACTTTTGGGGTCCAATTTCCTTGGGAAAATTCAAAAATTTGGGACTAAAAAATCATTTTTGTGGAAAATTGATTTTTTTTTCACACCCAGGCTTTGTAAACTTTTGTGAAACACTTGAGGGTTCAAAGTTCTCACAACAGATCTAGATAAGTACCTTAGGGGTCTAGTTTCCAAAATGGTGTCACTTGTGGGGGGTTTCCACTGTTTAGGCGCATCAGGGGCTCTCCAAACGCGACATGGCATCCAATCTAAATTCCAGCCAATTTTAGTTTGAAAAAGTCAAACGTCGCTCCTTCCCTTACGAGCTCTGCCGTGTGCCCAAACAGTGGTTTTCCCCCACATATGGGGTATTGGCGTACTCAGGAGAAATTGCATAACAACCTTATCTGTCCATTTTCTCCTTTTACCCTTGTGAAAATAAAAAAAAAGTTTGTAAAAGATAATTTTTGTGGCTAAAAAGTAAAATATTCATTTTTTCCTTCCACGTTGCTTTAGTTACTGTGAAGCACCTGAAGGGTTAATAAACTTCTTGAATGTGGTTTTGAGTACCTTGAGGGGTGCAGTTTTTAGAATGGTGTCACTTTTGGGTATTTTCTGCCATATAGACCCCTCAAAGTGACTTCAAATGTGAGGTGGTCCCTAAAAAAAATGGCTTTGTAAATTTTGTTGTAAAAATGAGAAATCGCTGGTCAACTTTTAACCCTTATAACTTCCTAACAAAAAAAAAATTTGTTCCAAAATTGTGCTGATGTAAAGTAGACATGTGTGAAATGTTATTTCTTAACTATTTTGTGTGATATATTTCTCTGTTTTAAGGGAATAAAAATTCAAAGTTTGAAAATTGCAAAATTTTAAAAAATTTTCGCCATATTTGCGTTTTTTTCAAAAATAAACGCAAGTTATATCGAAGAAATTTTACCACTAACATGAAGTACAATATGTCACGAGAAAACATCTCAGAATCGCGAAGATCCGTTGAAGCGTTCCAGAGTTATGACCTCATAAAGAGACAGTGGTCAGAATTGTAAAAATTGGCCCTGTCATTAACGTGCAAACCACCCTTGGGGGTGAAGGGGTTAAAGGGTTCTCCAGTATGGAAGTTAGGGCAAATCCCTCAGCGCTCTGATTCTGACCCCAGGCCTCTCTTAAAGGGATCCCCGGTATGGAAGTCAGGGCAATTGCCTTCAAATGCTCTGGTACTGACCCCAGGCTTCTATTAAAGGGATCATTGGTATGGAAGTCGGGGCAAATCCATCCAGCACTTTGGTTTTGACCTCAGGCCTCTCTTAAAGGGATCCCCAGTATGGAAGTTAGGACCGTTCCACTCAGCGCTCTGGTTCTGACACCAGGCCTCTCTTAAAGGGATCCCCGGTATGGAAGTTAGGGCCATTCCACTCAGTGCTCTGGTTCTGACCCTGGGATGATGTGGGATATTAGGGGTAGTAGTCTGGCTGCTGTGACGGGATGATGTGGGATATTAGTGGGGCGTTTTTAACCCGGTTCGGGGGCGTAATAGTGATGGAAAGAATCAACCCAAAAAAATTATCTTCCCCATGGCTGTTGATATGTTAGCATTTACAGAGCCACAGCTTAGCCTATACCGTCACCTACCCATACATCATCCATTATATCTGATACAGTTTTAGTTCGGGGCCAAAACACTTATTTTTACAAGATGCAGTGCACTATACAATTTCCAGTGCTTGGACATCAGTGTACAGTTTTTATGCATCTTTATCAATATGGTATCCAAGATCAACCCACTGAGTCACCATGTTGGATTATACGGGAAACATTGTGGCCCACTGGTTTGAACTGTTGTCTTGCAGTACTGGAGTCCTACGCTACATTTTTATTAAAGTCAATAGATGTCTTGTATGACCTCCTTAAGTTTTTAGCTTTACCCCACACATATACCAATAGTTAACCCCTCTCTGACATTAGACGTACTATCCCGTCCATAAAACCCGTGCCATTCTGCCCATGACGGGATAGTACGTCATAGGCGATCAGCTGCACTCCTGAGGGGAGCGCAGCTAATCGCCGCCGGGTGTCAGCTGATTATCACAGCTGACACCCGTGACTGTGTGTCAGGAGCGGTCACGGACCGCTCCCGGCACATTAACCCCTAGCACACCGCGATCAAACATGATCGCGGTGTACTGGGGGCACAGGGAGGGATCGGCAGGGTGGGCTCCCTGCGCGCCCCCCTGAGACCCTCAGACCAGCGCGATGTGATCGCGCTGTTCTGAGGGCTTCCTCCCTCCCAGGACCCGGATCCAAGATGGCGCCGGGGTCCTGGAGGGAGGCGGCTTCCTCAGTGCCTGCTGAGAGCAGGCACTGAGAAGCCTGCTGCACTGCCTGAGCAATCGCTGGTGTGACAGTGTGCTGTGCACACTGTCACACCAGCGATTTGATAAAATACAGTGATGTCCCACCCTGGGACAAAGTAAAAAAGTTAAAAAAAATAAAAATAAACATGTTATAAAAAAAAATACAAAATAAATAAAAAAAAAAAAAAAATATTCCCCAATAAATTCATTTCTTCCTGTAAATAAAAAAACCAAAACAATAAAAGTACACATATTTGGTATCGCCGCGTCCGTAACGACCCCCCCTATAAAACTGTCCCACTAGTTAACCCCTTTAGTGAACCCCTTAAAAAAAAAAAAAAACGAAGCAAAAAATCAATGCTTTATCATCATACCGCCGAACAAAAAGTGGAATAACGCGCGATCAAAAAGACCGATATAAAAAAACATGGTACTGCTGAAAACGACATCTTGTCCCGCAAAAAATGAGCCGCCATACAGCATCATCAGCGAAAAAATAAAAAAGTTATAGCTCGCAGAATAAAGCGATGCAAAAATAATTATTTTTTATATAAAATTGTTTTTATTCTATAAAAGCGGCAAAACATAAAAAAATGATATAAATGAGGTATCGCCATAATCGTACTGACCCGAAGAATAAAACTGCTTTATCAATTTTACCACACGCGGAACAATAAAAACGCCTCCCCCAAAAGAAATTCATGAATTGCTGATTTTTGTTCATTCTAACCTCCCAAAAATCGAAATAAAAAGCGATCAAAAAATGTCACCTGCTCAAAAATGGTACAAATAAAAACGTCAACTCGTACCGCAAAAAATAAGACCTCACATGACTCTGTGGGCCAAAATATGCAAAAATTATAGCTCTCAAAATGTGGCGATGCAAAAAACTATTTTTGCAATAAAAAGCGTCTTTTAGCGTGACAGCTGCCAATCATAAAAACCCGCTATAAATAGTAAATCAAACCCCCTTTATCACCCCCTTAGTTAGGGAAAAATAATAAAATTAAAAAAATGTATTTATTTCCATTTTCCCGTTAGGGTTAGGGTTGCGGCTAAAGTTAGGGTTAGGGTTGGCGCTAAAGTTAGGATTAGGGTTAGGGTTGGGATTAGGGGTGTGTTAGGGTTAGGTTTGTGGTTAGGGTTGGGACTAGGGTTAGGGGTGTGTTGGGGTTAGGGTTGGAGTTAGAATTGGGGGGTTTCCGCTGTTTAGGCACATCAGGGGCTCTCCAAATGTGACATGGCGTCTGATCTCAATTCCAGCCAATTCTGCGTTGAAAAAGTCAAACGGTGCTCCTTCACTTCTGAGCTCTGCCATGCGTCCAAACAGTAGTTTATCCCCACATATGGGGTATCAGCGTACTGTGGACCCCAAGAGTTATTGTGCAATTTGTCCTATTTCTTCTGTTACCCTTGGGAAAATAAAAAACTGGGGGCGAAAATATCATTTTTGTACAAAAAAAAATATTTTTTTGTTTTTACGGCTGTACATTATAAACTTCTGTGAAGCACTTGGGGCTTCATAGCGCTCACCACACATCTAGATAAGTTCCTTGTGGGGTCTATTTGCCAAAATGGGGTCACTTGTGGGGGGTTTCCACTGTTTAGGTGCATCAGGGGCTCTCCAAATGTGACATTACGCCCCAGACCATTCCATCAAAGTCTGCAATCCAAAACGTCACTACTTCCCTTCCGAGCCCCGACGTGTGCCCATACAGTAGTTTTCGCCCACATATTGGGTATCCGTGTACTCAGGACAAATTGGACAACAACTTTTGCGTTCCAATTTCTTCTGTTACCCTTGTGAAAATAAAATATTGGGGGCGAAAAAATCATTTTTGTAAAAAAAAAAAAAAGATTTTTATTTTACGGCTGTACGTTATAAACTTTAGTGAAACACCTGGGGGTTCAAAGTTCTCACCACACATCTAGATAAGTTCCTTGAGGGGTCTAGTTTCCAAAATGGTGTCATTTATGGGGGTTTCCACTGTTTAGGCAGATCAGGAGCTCTCCAAACACGACATGGCGTCCAGCCAATTCTGCGTTGAAAAAGTCAGACGGTGCTCCTTCCCTTCCAAACTCTGCCATGCACCCAAACAGTGGTTTACCCCCACATATGGGGTATCAGTGCACTCAGGACAAATTGCACAATAACTTTTGGAGTCTTGTTACCCTTGGAAAAATAAAAATTGGGGTGAAAAGATCATTTTTGTGGAAAAAATATGATTTTTAAATTTTACGGCTCTACGTTATAAACTTGTGTGAAGCACTTGGGGGTTCAAATTGCTCATCAAAAATCTAGATAAGTTCCTTAGGGGGTCTAGTTTCCCAAATGGGGTCATTTGTGGGGGGTTTCCACTGTTTAGGCACATCAGGGGCTCTCCAAATGCAACATGGCATCCAAACTCAATTCCAGCCAATTTTGGTTGGAAAAAGTCAAATGGTGCTCCTTCCATTCCGAGCTCTGCCGTGCGCCCAAACAGTGGTTCCCCCCCACATATGGGGTATCAGCGTACTCAGGACAAATTGTACAACAACTTATGTGGTCCAATTTCTCCTGTTATCCTTGGGAAAATAAAAACTTAGTGACTAAAAGATAATTTTTGTGTGAAAAAAATAGGATTTTTTATTTTCATGCCCGGGCATT
>JARQOD010009556.1:0-30882 GCA_033576555.1 Oophaga sylvatica
ATCCTGGTGGCGAATATTAGTGTAGAGCGACTCCACATCGCATGTAACCATAATCATGTCATCATCGATGTGGATCGCATCTATCTTTTTGAGAAAATCAGACGTATCTTTCAAATAAGATGGAATTGTCTCCACCAGGGCTTAAGAAACATATCAATATATCTGCCAATGCCCTCCGTGAGTCCACCCAGCCCAGAGATTATTGGCCTACCTGGAGGATTTGTAGTGCTCTTGTGCACCTTCGGTAAAAGATACAGCGTTGGAATGCATGGTTCCTTAATCAAGAGGGTGTCACGTATTTGAATGGGTATGATCTCAGTGTCAACTGCCCTCTGTAGGATTTTAGACAATTCGGCCTTAAAGGAAATCAAAGGGTTGAACGTTAGCTTCTTGTAGCACAATGATCCCTCAGCATGCGTGAGGCTTCAGCCACATATAATTTCGATGGCCATATAACAATGTTCCCACCCTTGTCAGCTGGCTTTATTACTATATCTTTAATCTATAATAAGTTCCCACCCTTGTCACTGTGTTCTAATGTTGAAATTTTTGTCAAGTTGGTTTCCCAAGAATTTGACCAGATTCCATGCAGGTCTCAACATGGGAACCTAACTCTGGCAGAAAATAATGGTCTTAAAAGATTAAAACAGCTTAAAGATATAGTAATAAAGCCAGCTGACAAGGGTGGGAACATTGTTATATGGCCATCGAAATTATATGTGGCTGAAGCCTCACGCATGCTGAGGGATCCATTGTGCTACAAGAAGCTAACGTTCAACCTTTGATTTCCTTAAGGCCGAATTGTCTAAAATCCTACGACTAGAGCCTTCAAAATCCGTGTAAGGGAACATGTTCGTGACATCTTAGCACAATAGATGAGGATAATCTTGATGTTTTGAAGACAATTCCTAGACACTTCAAAACGCATCATGCTTGCGATCCATCTGTGTTGAAGTTTAGAGGGATTGACCGTGTGGTTCCCAACTTACGGGGGGTAGGATGAGTAGGCTTCTAGCACAGAGAGAGGCCTTTTGGATCTGGAAACTCCATTCTCTCCACCCTAATGGTCTTAATGAGTCTCTAAGTTTCGCACCGTTTCTCTGATCACCCGTACCTTCATTTTTTATGGCATCAATTTTATGTTTGTTTTTGTCATTAACATATTTTATTTATTTTAGATTATTGATGTATTGTTCCGTTCATTATTCGATGGAAGTTCTTTCATCAATATGGCATATGTGTCTGGGCCTTCAAGCTTCGCCTCCTTCAAGGGATACCTACATACTGAATTATCCTATATGGATTATGGTTGTCACCTTGATCCGTCATTTTGCCTCTTTATTCTATGTTTGTTAACTTTATGATTGTAAAATTGTAATCATTGTGGCATAATCAACACCCATATTGGGTGTATATTGGTTCACTTTGATTTTCACCTTCACCATTATTTCTGTTTAGTATTTTGTTTTTTGTATTGTAATATGTTCATTTATTTAATTTTGTAGCACTGGATTGATTATATTATTAGATATTATGACAATATACACTTTATGCTACACATATATATTTTGATTTTGGTGCACCAAAACACACTAATGTAATATTTGTATGGAGCGATATCCTTATTTGGATATCTGATAGATTATCTTTTGTTATTATTATTATAAATTGTAGGTGATCCAAAGTAGGATAATTATATTTGACTTGATGTTTTCAATACGATGTATAAGATGCAGTATTGGTTTGATAATTGTGGCTAATATTCCGTATATGATCTTTTTTGAATAATTGTGTGCTCCTTTGCAATTTTTGCACAAGTGCTGGATACCTGCTAGTGCGCATGTGCGCTGGGAGCTGGTTGCTAGGCATTGCTGATCGCGTCTTGCTTCGGTCGTGTCCTGCCCGCGCCTGGGACTCCGCTCACATGTTTTGGTGGGCGGCGCCTCATGACGCGGGTGGGCTTGACTGATGACGCTTCTGGTAATGGCTGCATCCGGTTTGCCCGGCGGTACATGCGCCGCACACATGGAGCAGGTATCCTGTGATTTTCCACTGAGCATTATCATTGGCCCTCTGACACATAAATACTTGCTGGTCACCTTTGATGCCACTCCCCGGAAGAAGGCACAGCGCCGAAACGCGCGTAGGGGAGAGTGGCACCACTGGGTCTCAGGTATGTGTTTGACCATGGTTACATTGTGACTACATGCTATCAGACGGCGTACAGCTGCTGTTGTTTTGCATTATTACCCGCCTTGTCCTTGGATTAAGACGCTATAAATGGTCTCCTAATACGGATTTATGGCAGATTAATATTATGGTCCCTTTTACCATTATGTATAGTATATACTAACATGAGATTATAACTTACCTGTGTACTTGTGTGGTTCCACTCCAATTTTGGGTTACCACTGCCTTTTCTCTTGTCTCTTATTTTAAATGATGTAATAAAAATTTTGTATTTTTATAATATACTCTTTGTGTGCAAGTTTCTTTTGGTTGAGCTGATACATATTTTGCACTGAGTTCATATACTTAGGCACTATTGATACATACAGCTGTATCTTGACTCTATAAGTGCTAGCCTTGTATAGGTTATACATGGATTAACATATAGTACATTATATAAGTACTGAGCAGTGTTGCTGTGAATTCAGTACTGGGGTGACTTTACTATTTTCCATTTTTACATGTCTGTTTCTCCTCCTTTTCTTCCAAAACCATTAACTTTAATTATTATTATTTATTTATTATAGCACCATTTATTCCATGATGCTTTACATGTGAGGTGGGGTGTACATAATAAAAAACAAGTACAATAATCTTAAACTATACAAGTCACGACTGGTCCAGGAGGAGAGAGGACCCTGCCCGCAAGGGCTCACAATCTACAAGGGATGGGTGAGGATACAGTAGGTGAGGGTAGAGCTGGTCGTGCAGCGGTTTGGTGGATCGGTGGTTACGGTAAGTTGTAGGCTTGTCGGAAGAGGTGGGACTTCAGGTTCCTTCTGAAGGTTTCCATGGTAGGCGCGAGTCTGATATGTTGTGGTAAGGAGTTCCAGAGTAGGGGGGATGCGCAGGAGAAATCTTGTATGTGATTGTGGGAAGAGGAGATAAGAGGGGAGTAGAGGAGATCTTGTGAGAATCGGAGGTTGCTTGTAGGTAAGTACCGGGAGACGAGGTCATAGATGTATGGAGGACTCAGGTTGTGGATGGCTTTGTATGACATGATTAGGGTTTTGAACTGGAGTATTTGGGTAATGGGTAGCCAGTGCAGGGATTGACAAAGGGGAGGGGCCGGGGAATAGCGGGGGGACAGGTGGATTAGTCGGGCAGCAGAGTTTAGAATAGATTGGAGGGGTGTGATAGGTAGTAATGGTGCTGGGAGATGTAGCTGAGTGCAATGGGTGACGCAGGAAGAAACTGAGAAACAGTCAGTGAGTTGCAGTTTCCAAAGCTTTACTTACAGTTTTGCAGGCAAAGCGTCCAGAGCATTGAGTACAGGTCGTACTTGAGTAGGTCAGCCTGAAAGCAGTTTAGGATCCCCTTATTACAGGTGGGATGTGAGGTCTCCTTTCTAGTGCTGTTCTGTGAGGCATTGGCTGCTATAAGCTCCTTCCAAGTCCTCTGGATTCTCTCTCTCATTTAAGTTGAACTTCACTCTCATTACATGTGTGTAGCCCTGGTACACAATACCAGGAGGATGAGTGGAGAGGTAACAGTTAAGGTCTCTTCATGACATCATGTACACTTCTGACACACCCAGCAGGGGTGTGGAAGGGAGTGATTTAGTCAGTCAGTGTCCGGACTTCAGAGTGAGAAGTCAGTTTCCTGTCCTTGGACAGAGTAGACGTGTCCAGTTTAAGTCTATCATCAGTTCAGAAAGTGGAGTCTGGTGTAGGTGTCTGTATACACCTTAGTCTAGTCAGAGCTGTGCCCCACTGGAAGAAAGACTGAACTATCTATTAAGAGACAAGCAAGGCGAAGGCAAAGTGGAAGGAAGGTAATTGGAGAAGTGCTTTTGACTTGGAAAAGTCCTGCACGTTGCAACCGGTTACTGGGGACCGAAGGATCACTATTGTACAGCATAGTGAAGAGAAAACCAGGAATCTACCGGACCCTAGGTCGCGGCAGACAAGCCCCTTTATAGTCAGAACGTAGCTGGAGTCAGGGGGTGTGAAGACTTTGAGTTGTGCACGACAAGAAAAGGATTCAGCTCCCTCGCAGGAAGGCTTCTAACACAAATTTGACTGGGCAGAACAGCTAAGATTAGCTGGAATCATAGAGAGGACTACGCTTCAGGCTGGTCGTACTCAGCTTCATTGGACAGTAAAGGAGGCCCCTAACTTGCTTAGCTGTTGCCTCAAAGCTCATCCTCCATCAACCCCATCAGCCTCCCTGGGACCTGCCTTATCATCCTGCAAGTAAAGGTATGGAAAGACGTTGACTGTGTGAGACTGAGTTATTATTGCATGCCTGCACAATCCCTACCTAACTACCGACCTGAGGGAAGAGTCCCACCTGTAGGGGACCCGACATCTAGCTGCATCACCATCCCCTCAGAGATCTACAGCAGCGCTGGTATAAATTACCAGAATACTACAGGTGGCGTCACGAACTGTACATACATCAATCCCCTGTAAATATATCCCCAACATACGCCAGACCGCCCGGGCCACAGACCGAGCCACAGCTACCTGTGACAAAATCCCCATAGACTTCTACGGGCTCGGCTCTGAGTACCCCATTGCCCTGGTAACCCACAATTGTGGTGGCGGGTCGACACAACTTTTGGCGTCACGAACAGGATACGAAACTTGCAGCACTGCGAGCCCTGTGTGCCTGTGGATTGTTTTTGTGAAAAAGGACTGTTTGCTATTTTTGGCGCTAAAATCCGCCATTTTGCCGCCATATTCGCGCCCTCAGGCGCTGGAGAAGAAGGTGGGCGGACCTGAAAAAGCGCGCAGAGTCTTGGACACGCCCCAACCTGCACCCCAAACCGCATCGCAAACTGCATAGCAATCTGCATCGCAAACCGCATCGCAAACTGCATAGCAATCTGCATCGCAAACCGCATAGCGAACTGCATAGCAATCTGCATCGCAAACCGCATAGCGAACTGCATAGCAATCTGCATCGCAAACCGCATCGCAATCCGCATAGCAAACTGCATCACAATCTGCATTGCAATCCGCATAGCAAATTGCATCGCAAAATAGAGCGGCAGGTCCTGCAACAGGAAGTGAACGCTCTGACATCAGAGCGCCTGCGACGAAGGTCCTGTTCCCACTGCGGTGCCTGTGAAGTAGCAGCATCTGAAACCGGTAGGCTCCGTTTAACCAAGGGGGCGCTAAGATGTCACAACAACCGGCTGACAGTGCGGCCCCGGCCGGAGGCCCCAATCCCGCACCGTCTGGTATTGTAGCGCCAGATGGGGGTGCAGGTCCAGCACCCAGTCCGGTAGTCCCGATCATGCCACTAACGCTCCCATATATGCCTGGGGCGAAATGGCTTCCCCAATACAGCGGTGGGCCAGGCACATTAGCAGGCTTCAAGCGGAAGTTATGCAGCATCCTAGAAATGTACTCCATGCCTGAGAGACAAAGAGCTGCTGTGCTAATAGGGCAGCTAACTGGCGCTGCTGAGAGGGAAGTGGAGACTTGGGATACCGTTGATCAGGAGTCGGTGCCTGCGATCTTCCTGAAGCTTCATGCCATATTTGAAGACCGCACAGAAACGGATCTCCGGATGGCCTTCTATCACTGTTCACAACAGCCAGGTGACAGCATCCGGGACTACGCTTGCCGACTACAGGGAGCCCTGAGAGCCCTCAAGCAAATTAACAATTTAAATGCTATCGACGAGAATAGAATGCTGAAAGAACAATTTATACAGGGATTGAGATCCCCAGAGGAACGCAGAACTGTAAATTGGTGGTCCTTAGATCATCCGGATGCTACCTTTGATGCCCTAAAGGACATGGCAATAAAAGGGCTGCGGCCCCTGGGCAAACCTGAGGTGGCCACCCAACATCATCAGGGTGAAGTCACTCTGGAACCGGCAGTAACCCCCTGTTCCCCGCTAGTGGCAGAAACCAAAACGCAGGTGACACCTCCTAGTGAATTGGACTGTCTGCGCTCAGAGGTGCGCCAGCTGACTAAAAATCTGGCCGCTGTGATGAGTGCCCTACAGCTGCGGAAAGAAGAGGAAGGGAAGATCTTGTTAGCTGACTGCCCAGAGGACGTTCCGTGGATGCACCGGAGAAGAAAGAAGACGTCGCCCCCCAGGAGGAGGACAACGCCACCCCCAGGAGCAACCTCTGATCAACACCCTTCTCGTCGAGAGATCATCTGTTATCGCTGCAACCGGAAAGGTCATCTGTCTACACAGTGTCCTTTAAACGGGCAGAACCTGGGTCCAAGGGCCAACACCCAGGAGAATACCCGTCAGGCCCCCTAGACTGGAACCGCAGGTATGTGGGCGGGCGACCCTACCTGTCTATTATTCTAGATGGTATTGCTGTTCCAGCATTGTTAGACACTGGGTCCCAGGTGACCCTCATACCTGATGCTCATATACCAAGTACTGGTCAATGGACAGTCTTAAACCTCCGAGCCTTGACTTTACTGTGTATGCTTCGAATGGTCTTCCTGTAGAAGTACTCGGAACAAAATGTGTAG
Source organism: Oophaga sylvatica (assembly GCA_033576555.1). NCBI lineage: Eukaryota > Metazoa > Chordata > Amphibia > Anura > Dendrobatidae > Oophaga > Oophaga sylvatica. Next base: position 6,681 of record JARQOD010009556.1, read on the forward strand.
ATGTAAAGGTGGGCAGAGAGGAGTTGAAAGACCAAGGGCTTCTGGTAGTAAAGACTGTAAATGAGGAGAACGGTTTAAATATCATTTTGGGTACTAACATTATCGGTAACTGTCTGGAGAAGTTGTGTTCTTACTCCAACAGCTCGCTGAGATTGCCCGACCAAGGCAGAGAGGAGTAATCCAAAGAGAGATCCGGGCCCTGGTGTGTCAGCAGCAAGCGAAGCTTACCGACGGCGAAATTGGTAATGTACGGGTCACTGACTCGGATCCTATTGTGATACCCCCAATGAGTGAAATGATCATTTGGTGCAGGGCAGCCATAGGTCTGAGAGGACAGAATTACCAAGCTGTAGTAGAACCCCACCATTCAGAACATAGACCTACACTTATGACTGCTAGAGGAGTAGTAGAGGTGGTGAATGGAAGAGTCCCTGTACGGCTTCTCAATTGGGGGAGATGATGAGGTAAATTTACCCCGTTATGCAACCATTGCTAAACTACATGCTGTTGATAATAATTCTATTCTCCCGGCTGAGTCCTTAGACTCCTGTCAAATAGAGGAGGACAATGACCCAGCAACCCAGGTGGCGGAATGGTGTCAGCAACTCCATGTTGGGACGGACACCACTCCCGCTCACCAGAAGCAAGGGTATTACGGGTGGTGCAAGAGTACGCCCAAGTGTTTAGCAAAAATCCACTTGATTTTGGGACAATTAAGGGAGTACAACATCATATCCCTACAGGCAGTCATCCTCCCATCAAAGAGCGGTATAGGCCCATACCTCCAGCTCATTATCAGAAGGCTAAAGAAATGTTGAATGATATGAAGAAAGCTGGGGTGATAAGGGATAGTTGTAGTCCCTGGGCAGCCCCTCTAGTTCTGGTTAAAAAGAAAGATGGTAGTATGAGAATGTGTGTGGATTACAGGCAGGTGAACCGCATAACACACAAGGATGCATACCCGTTACCGCGCATAGAGGAATCATTAGCTGCTCTGAAAACGGCTAACTACTTTTCTACCCTTGATCTGACTAGTGGTTACTGGCAAGTGGCTGTGGCTGAGGAGGATCGTGAGAAAACGGCTTTCACCACCCCAATGGGGCTCTGTGAGTTCGACAGAATGCCGTTTGGGCTCAGTAGTGCCCCAGGAACATTTCAGAGAGTGATGGAAAACTGTCTGGGACATCTCAATTTTGAAACCGTGCTGCTATACCTAGACGACGTTATCGTGTATTCCAAAACATATGAGGACCATCTGAAGCACCTGGCAGAAGTGTTTGAGTCCCTGTCCAGGTACGGGATGAAGTTGAAACCCTCAAAATGCCATCTACTCAAGCAGAAGGTACAATACTTGGGGCACATCGTCAGTTCGGAAGGAGTAGCGCCGGACCCAGAGAAAGTCACTGCCATCCAGAAGTGGCCGGAGCCGAAGAACCTTAAGGAAGTGCGACAGTTCCTGGGACTAACGGGTTACTATAGGAGATTCGTGAAAGATTACACGAAGAAGGCAGCTCCTTTACAGGACCTCCTGGTAGGACAATCCTTAAAGAGCAGAAACCCTCCCTTTAATTGGGGTAAAGAACAGGCTGAAGCATTCCAAAAGATGAAAGAGATCCTGACAGGTGATGAGATCTTAACCTATCCTGATTACAGCCAACCGTTCCTGTTGTACACCGACGCCAGTAATGAAGGGTTGGGAGCCGTTCTCAGTCAGAAGCAGAATGGACAAGAAAAAGTCATCGCATATGCTAGCAGGAAACTCAGGCCAACTGAAAGGAATCCGGAAAATTATAGCAGCTTCAAGCTGGAGTTTCTGGCGCTGGTCTGGGCCATTACTGAAAGATTTAAGCACTATCTGGCCTCCAATAAGTTCACGGCGTACACAGACAACAACCCGTTAACGCACCTGGAAACCGCCAAGCTGGGTGCCATGGAGCAGCGATGGATGGCTCGGTTGTCCAATTATCAGTTTACTATCAAGTACCGGGCAGGTCGAAAGAATGCTAATGCTGATGCGTTGTCCCGAATGCCGCATGACTCTGATACGGAAGAAGAATCGGACGACCTGGAAGAAATTGAGCTACCCGCGTTCCATCGAAATGGGGTAGTCCACGAGCATCGAGTCCACAGAAAGCAGAATGGTGCAACATTAAATCCTTTACCCCATCATAGTTGGAAAGAGACTCAGGACAGTGATCCAGTGGTCAGCCGCATCAAGGAGTTGTTAAGACAGGAAGGCTCCTCTCTGGAAAAGGATGCACCTATGTCAGCCAAGCTCCTGTGGAACGAGAAAAGCAGGTTGTTCCTATACCGTGAGAAGTTGTGCAGAAGATACGTCAACCCCAGAACCCATGAAATGGTCTGGCAAATCGTGGTCCCCAAGGCAGACGTCCCAATGGTGTTGGAAGCGTACCACGATCAAGCAGGACACTTTGGCTGGAGGAAGCTGGAGACCCTGTTGAGATGCCGGTTCTACTGGGTAGGGATGCGCAGCTCTGTCGAGAGGTGGTGTCGGAACTGTGGACCCTGTGGTCTCAGAAGAAAGGACTACGGTAGTCAAAAGGCCCCCCTGCAACCTATCCGGACGACTCGTCCTCTGGAGATTGTGGCCCTGGACCACGTCAAACTGTCGCCGAGTAGATCTGGATACTCATACGCCTTGACCATGGTGGACCATTACTCCAGATTTCTGGTAGTCGTTCCAGTGAAAGACCAGACCGCAGTGACGGCCGCGAAGACCTTCCAAGCAAGCTTCTGCAGACCGCATGGGTATCCCGAGCAAGTCTTAACCGATCAGGGACCTGCTTTCGAAGCTGATTTATTCAAGGAATTCTGTCAAATGTACGGGTGCAAGAAAATAAGAACGACACCATACCACCCTCAAACCAACGGTCTTTGTGAAAAGATGAACCATATTGTCCTTGACTTGTTGAGATCCATACCGTTGGAAGACAGGAATCGATGGCCGGACTTACTACCTGATTTGGTTGATTTGTACAACCATATACCTGTAAGCTCAACTAACTGCACTCCAGCCTATCTTATGAGAGCAAGGCCCGGAAAACTACCAATGGATTTAGAACTTGGAGTGGTAGAACCGGAGGCAGACGATGCCGTGGAGAACTGGGACGTCAATCGGCAAGAGCAATACAGAAGAGTACAAATCTGTGTAGAGGAAAGTCTCAATAAGGCACGGGAGAAACAGGAAGATGTTTACAACCGAAATGCTCCTGCCAAGCCTCTGATGCCTGGAGAGGTAGTATTAAAAAGAAAAAGAAAGATGCACAAACTGGATAATCAGTGGGAGCAAGAACCCTACGTCATACAAGATTCTAAATACGACAACAGAAAAGTTTGTGTCGTCAGTAAAGACGGAGGAAGAACAACAACCACTGTGTCCAGAGATCATTTGAAGTTGTGTCCAGAACACTTAAAGAGTTGTGAAAAGAACCCTGTCTTCAATCAAAGAGAAAGAAAGGAAGAGGTCCTACACACCGATCTGGGAGATTTTCCTGCGGATTGGCCCCGACTGGGAGATGCTGTGATAATTCCAGTGTTGCAGTTTTATCAGCCACAAGAGGAAGTTCTACCTCCAGTTGTGCCTGTGGTGCCAGTTGAGCCCGTCCAGGAGTTACCCATCCCAGCAACACCTCAACCTGTAGAACCTCAAGATGGATCATCTGAAGCAGCGCCCCATACTATGGGATCCCCTGGTGAAGCTGACTCACACCGCCCAGCCATCAGTACGCTTGCCAGATCCATAGAAAGGTTAAGGCAGTTCTATAGTTTGCCGTTACGCAGTGCAGACAGATCGCAACTTGTTATATCTGAAACTACACCACGTAGATCAGAGAGAATCACAAAAGGGAAATTACCCATTAGATATCAGCAGTGATTATAACGAATTTATGTGAACATTGTAAAAGTCTATATATATAAATGTGTTTTTTCTCTATTATGTCTTCGTTTAACAATGGACTCAGAGGCTGAGGACTGAGCCAGCCCAAAAACTGTATCCTGTAAATAGTTGCACTAAAGTGCCTTCTTAATGGTTTCACATGAAACCTTGACTCACCTCTGAACCAAAAACCCGTGTGGTGTGGCACTGAGTGAGGTCTGCATTTGGATGTCCTGCAGCCCACCCAGGACCCACGTTGAAGGTTTGGTGCGGGTCCTTCACAAGTATCTTGTATATATATTTATTAAATGCTATTTGATACTTTTGTATTTCTATATGTAAAATGTTATTGTTCGTAACGTTCAAGGTGTTCTCACCTCCCGGATGGGAAGATGTTATTGTTAAAAGTTTATTGTATGAACAAAAATGTCTCTTTATATTTTACAGCCCGGGAGTGCTGTCGTTTACCATGGGGGAATGTGTAGCCCTGGTACACAATACCAGGAGGATGAGTGGAGAGGTAACAGTTAAGGTCTCTTCATGACATCATGTACACTTCTGACACACCCAGCAGGGGTGTGGAAGGGAGTGACTTAGTCAGTCAGTGTCCGGACTTCAGAGTGAGAAGTCAGTTTTCCTGTCCTTGGACAGAGTAGACGTGTCCAGTTTAAGTCTATCATCAGTTCAGAAAGTGGAGTCTGGTGTAGGTGTCTGTATACACCTTAGTCTAGTCAGAGCTGTGCCCCACTGGAAGAAAGACTGAACTATCTATTAAGAGACAAGCAAGGCGAAGGGCAAAGTGGAAGGAAGATAATTGGAAAAGTGCTTTTGACTTGGAAAAGTCCTGCACGTTGCAACCGGTTACTGGGGACCGAAGGATCACTATTGTACAGCATAGTGAAGAGAAAACCAGGAATCTACCGGACCCTAGGTCGCGGCAGACAAGCCCCTTTATAGTCAGAACGTAGCTGGAGTCAGGGGGTGTGAAGACTTTGAGTTAGTGCACGACAAGAAAAGGATTCAGCTCCCTCGCAGGAAGGCTTCTAACACAAATTTGACTGGGCAGAACAGCTAAAGATTAGCTGGAATCATAGAGAGGATTACGCTTCAGGCTGGTCGTACTCAGCTTCATTGGACAGTAAAGGAGGCCCCTAACTTGCTTAGCTGTTGCCTCAAAGCTCATCCTCCATCAACCCCATCAGCCTCCCTGGGACCTGCCTTATCATCCTGCAAGTAAAGGTATGGAAAGACGTTGACTGTGTGAGACTGAGTTATTATTGCATGCCTGCACAATCCCTACCTAACTACCGACCTGAGGGAAGAGTCCCACCTGTAGGGGACCCGACATCTAGCTGCATCACCATCCCCTCAGAGATCTACAGCAGCGCTGGTACAAATTACCAGAATACTACAGGTGGCGTCACGAACTGTACATAAATCAATCCCCTGTAAATATATCCCCAACATACGCCAGACCGCCCGGGCCACAGACCGAGCCACAGCTACCTGTGACAAAATCCCCATAGACTTCTACGGGCTCGGCTCTGAGTACCCCATTGCCCTGGTAACCCACAATTGTGGTGGCGGGTCGACACACATGCAGCTGTAGACTGTTTCAGGAACTAATCAGTTATGGAGTCTCCGGCTCACATGTGCTGCTGCTTTGTGGAAGAGTCTTAATAGGAACAGAGAACCTGCCGTCCTCTGCCCTCCCGATTCTGCTGCTGGGACTTTACTACACCCTCTCGGCCTCGGACTCCAGGGGTCCGGTCTCCGGCGCTCAGACCTGGGGATGAGTCCTGCTATGGCTTCAGTCCCCCAGCTTGTCTCCACGTCTGTCCTCTCTCGTCCCTCCAGATAGCAGCTACCCTGACCAACTCCTCCCCCTGCCAGAATATTCCAGGGAAGCTCCCCTCAAATCAGGTGTTTGAGCTCCCCCTTCTGGTCTGGAGTAAGAAAAGGTGTTGCATGCTGTGCTACCTGTTAAGGGAGCCCTCTCTGCTTTCAGGCATGACATCACCCTCCCCTGGAGGAAGGCAAGGTCACTGTGGCAGCCAAACTCCTGGGGTGCCACATATGATTTTGGTGATACCAAACTTGTAGAAATACTTTTTATTTAAGTGATAAAACAATCAAGAAGTTTAAAAAAAATGGTTTATGTTGTAATGATTCTGTCGATGGAGCTGACATTATTTATCAGTACCAATATATGTAGTACAGTAGTGTGGGCTCAGCTCCTGAGCCTGCTCCATACACAGGAGCCCAGCAGACGATCTGTCCATGCATCCTATGGCGGGAAGGGGTTACCAATTACAGTCTCTGTCGCTCTGGGTTCAGAATAGGCATAGATAGGAGATTAGTAATTATGGGGCCAATCCTTTATAAAGTGTATGTGATAGTTCAGGAAATTTTTCAGAATAAGCTGTCAGGCATGTGTACATGAAGAATAATATAGTTTCTGGCTGTTACATGAGTTATAGCCTACATTTTCCACCAGTTTCCCCCCTGCAGGTTCTATCTCTAATTTTCAGTTGTCTCTGAGCTAGTGGGTGGAGACACAATACACAAACATGAGGGATTCCTGCTCTCCTCTTGCTGTGAATCCAGGACTGGGATGAGAGAAAACTCTTAATAGAAAAAAGCAGCATTGAAGACATCCTAATGCAATAATGATTAGTGTGGCTATGAATCTAGCGCTGGGGTAAGACAAAACACTTAGTAGAGATCAGCAGCATGGAGGATGTTATACTGAGATATTCAGCAATGTGCCTGTGAACCTAGCACTAGGGTGAGAGAAAACACTCACGAGAAAATAGCAACATGTAGGACAATATAGTTCAATATTGAGCAGTATAGCTATGAATCCTGCACTTGGGTAAGACAAATCACTTACTAGAAATCAGCAACACGGAGCACATTATACTGCAATATTGAGCAATGCGACTGTGAATCCAGCACTAGGGTGAGAGAAAACACTTACGGGAAAGCAGTAGCATGGAGGACATTCTACTACAATACTGAGCAGTGTGGCTGTGAATCCAGCACTAAGGAGAGAGAAAACACTTAATAGAAAGTAGCAGCAGTATCTGTGTCTGCATTTATCTCTCTCACTCTGCTCCACCTTCCTCCCCGCTGCATGGACTTTAATAGACAGCTGTAACCTGATTCCTCAGTGAGCTGACAATCAATCGTGGTTTGATTAAGATGGATTTTAAGCAGCTTTTTAGAATGAATGATGAATTTGGGAGGCAGGTGGAGGAGAAGTGGCTCATAAGTGGATAAAGAAGCAGTTCTCTCTGGTAAGATATATTGCAAAGCTTCTTATATTCACTTTTACATGATTTCCTATAAACCTTGTGTAAAAACTTTCCAACAATCCCAAAGTGCAGGGATGAAATGTCAGATGTTCAGGTATTCTGTTCGGATGCCGATGGCTGCTGAGCCTCTGACAGGTTACTACCGAGTTCTAGTCCTGATCGGGAATATGTGATTCATCCTCACCCTGGAGCCACATCACATGTCAGCCATGCTGGAGCCTATATGTCATGTATAATGTATAACTAAACCTTCGCGCTTGGCTCAGAATTTTTTCGCCCTGTTTTGGGGTTTTCAAGATGACTTTCTGAATCGTTCCAATATAAGGGATGAGTTGTGGAAGAGTTAATACACTGCGTTACGTGTGGAGCTGACATGATGGACAGACACCCTGACTATAGTAGGAGAGTTAGTTTTTTTCTGTAGTGTGGTGCCCATACACATTAGGCTTAGGGTGGCTGGACCCTCCGGTTTCCCTAGGACCGGTCACCTATCTTATATATATGGGCCTCCTACAGATGACATCAGGCATGTTATATTGAATAAGCTGATCCTTTTCCTACTTTTGACAACACATGCATGCTCAGTCTAATCGAGCATGCGTGTATGTGGGAGGAGTTGTTAGGAATAGTTACTAGCTATAGCTGTATTTTATCCACCAATGGATAAAAGCCAATCACTGTCACTGACTACTTTCTTAGAACGCAACAGCGCCACACCCTTCTGCAGGTTGTATGTGGTATTGCAGCTTAGTTCACTTAATTCTGAATTGTAAAGGCACAAACAAAGTGTGGAAGAATGGAGGAAGGAAACCACACTTTGCTCACTGTAGGCGCTTGTCCCCAAGTAAAAATGATACCTTTCTTGTACAGATCGGATGTGCCAGTCTTGAGAAATCTGGGGTTGAAGTCATATTCAGATCAGGATGAAAGTGCACTGTGGGCGTGTCACTGCACTTAGACTGCTTCATCTTGACACGCCCCCAGTGCACTTCCAGACTGATTTGCATAAGACTTATACATTAAATTTCTCATGACTGGCACATGGGATCTCGACAAGAAAGATATCATTTTAATTGGGGGACAAGCGCCTAGACAGCCGTACCACTAATTCCATTTTTAAAAATGTGCCGACTGGTTCCCTTTAATATGCATCACTAGTCCTTTTCTTGTTCTTCTTTTCTATCTTTTCTCCTGATCCATAAATAGGAAGCAGAAATACATTTCCTGAGTGTAGAAACGAAAGATTTGAATGTCCAGCGATGGCATTTCGGAATTACTAGACTATTCTCAGGAGACAGAAACACATTATATTATAACGCAGCGTTGTCCTCTAGCTACGAAAGGATTAATAATTGTGCAGCGTTTCACTGCAGTCTTCTCCAACATCCTGGGATCCGACTGAAAAACAAGAGCTGGGAGCGAGAGGCTCAGACCTTCCGCACACGTCCGAGGAGCTCTGAAATACCGCCATCAAAAACTGGCTGTTCTTCACGGATGGAACAAGGGGCTTTTATAGATGAGGCTGAAACCGGGGTCTCCTCCCCTAGGGAAGGTGGTAAGAGGATGAAAGCTCTATAACTACTAAGTCAGTGCAAGTGATGACGTGATTATGTAATCTATCTGCATAGTTTTTCCTCCTCTGTTTTCGAAGTCAACAAGCTAGCTGGCCTACACAATGCATAATTAGCATATCAGTAAACATCACTAGTCATCAAGGATAAGAGCACAGTATGTTACATCAAATGTCATCTCACAAGTTAATATTACAGGCTTACACGAGCAAAAGTCTGTTTTCTTTACCAACTAGAAAGAAACACATTAATTCAAAAGTCAACATATAGATAACAGTCTATTCTTCCTGGCTTGCTAAAAATAGAAAATCTGATTAAGATACAATGCCATGTCTCCACACCTGGTGTCGGCCTCCAGCTCTTGAGCAACCCCATTTATCACAGTCACATTGTCAAACACATTTTTTAAAGTAAGATTCTGCATTTGGGCAGTCCCAAAATTCCCCCCCAACTCAGGAATGTTGGATTCACTGGTCACCATCTCGTCCTCATCACCAGCAAGGACACACAGCGTGACCTCATCCGCCTCCGACTGCAATGGGGATTCTTCATGTGTGGACAGACTCCTGTTTGAGTTAGTGGGTATCCTCACCTTTTCCCACAAGTCCCAGAACAGGCAAAAGCCCTGCCCGATTATCACTGGGTGTAGCAAGTCTTTGACTACCCCAACCTACCCCCACCACGGTTTGTTTTTGTCGTCACTCTGGCGACAGGGTAGTCCTTGGTGTCACCGTTGATATAGAGAATGTCTACGTGTTTCCCTGTAATCAACTGTTGGGGGAGTGTGGCCCTTATCAGGGTCACCAAACTCACCAAACTCCATGAGTCCAAGAGTCCTGACACCAGCACCCCATTTATTGTCACAGGACATGCCTGCAGCCCCTCACCGGGCTGATAGTTCACATTGCAGGCGGGATAGGCATAGCACGAGCAGCGCCTCCTTAGGCTGCAGTCCATCTCCTCAGAAGACAAAGGACAATGGGTGGCTATATGTCCTGGACAACGACATCTCCAGCAGAGCAAGTCTTTACCAACGGCCCTTGACAACTACTCAGTGACCCGTTGGGATCTAGGACTTCTCCCAGTGGTAGCTCTACCACCCCTCTTTTGGGACTCAAGCTCCCACTGGGCTTTTTAAGGGACCTCTCGACCTCCAGGAACAATTCCACTAGGCCCACCAGGTCGTCTGCATTCTAGGGGTGTCCCTGGGCAACCCAGATCTGCACTGGCCTAGGAAGGGAGTGAACAAATCTGGTCATGACAACCCCCTCAACCATCTAGGATGGATTGGAGGACTCCGACTGCAACCATTTCTGTAGAAGATGCAGTAAATAAAACATTTGGGATCAAGGCAGTTTGTCCCCATAATAAGTCCAGTGGTGAACCCTTTGTGCTCTGATTTTTAATTAGGCATACTTCGGCGCATCCTGCAATGCCAAATCCTAATAAGCGATTTGCGAGTCGCCAGTTAGAAAGGAAGCCCACTCCTTTTCTGGTAACTTCTCACACTCTGCTACCCTCTCAAAAACAGTCAAAAATGCTTCCACGTCATCACCCTTGGTCATTTTTTGCATTGCTCTTCTTACCGCCTTCCGATTGTATGTGTTGTCACCCGGATTTAGGGGGGGTCTGCCAGCCCTCCACGAACTGCCTCTGCAAGCAAGTCAATCTGCTGCTAGCGCTGCTGTTGTATAAGCAGCTTACTTGTCTCCTGTTGAACCAACTGTTGCTGCTGAGCTTGTACCAGATGCTTAAGCAGGTCCTCCATTTTGCTTGATGTCGTATGCTGGCTCGTGGCCACCTTCACCAAGGACATGCAATACCTCTTGTAGGCATCACACATGTTCGCTGGGAACATTGCCCGCATTCTCCACCACCTGTGGTTGATTGGCTCACTCAGCTGTACATGGAGGTAGACAAGGGAACACTGTTCCTTTAAGAATTTCCTTGGTTTATAAGATGCAGCATAAACCAAGGTGAAGTAAAAAGAAACAGAGCCCTCTGGGCAAAACAGGAAAACAAAACAAAGTGGTAGCACAAAGCACAGTCTTTGTGTTAGCGTGGATCAGCCCACTTAGGGTTAGCAAGCCCCATGGTTCAGGTATTAGCAAACCACAAACACCTCTCTGGAGTGTTCCTCTCCAGACAGTGAACACCCACTGCCTCTGCAGGCCGGCTACTTAAGCCCCAGACCACACCCTGGGGTGGAGATAAGGTGAACAACCTCCCACCCACTCTATGGTTGTCCACAAAAACCCAGCTCTTTTAAAAATTTCATTGCAGGCCATCTGGTGCTATTTGTCTCACCTCTGGAAAGCCATTGGAAAATGGTAGGAGCAAGGCATGCTAAAAAGTGAAAGGAAGTTCCTACACCTATAGTGCTGGCAAAATACAATAAAAAACAAAATGCCCACTGAAAATGAAAAAGAATGGGTACAAAGTTACAGAACTGAGAAAACAAAAAGTTGTGGACAAATTAGACTGCCCCAAAAACTGCTTAAACTAGTCTGGGAGGATGATGGCAGCAGGATTATGCTTTTCTTTGAAAGGATGGGAGCGCTTAAAGGCTCAGGCTGGTTATATCCTTGTTAAGTATTGATAAAAATTGACTGATTTCTTCCTAGCGCCACACTGACCTAGAGGTCGTATGTGGTATTGCAACTAAGCCCCATTTACTTAAACATAGCTGAGCTGCAATACCAGACAAATCCTATGGACAGGTGTGGCGCTGTTTTTGGTAGAAAGCATACATGTTCGTCTTATACTATAGCCTGTGAACCATTTGAAAACATAATTTCCTGTACATAAATATTACTGATTGCATCCCCGGTATTAGAAAGTTGTAGTATAAATGTAACATAGTAAAATATTTAGTTTTTCCATGCAATTTTTTTTTTCTTTTGCAAATATCCATTATTGTAACAAACGAGAAAACTAATATTTATGAAAATGATATCATTCAACTTTAGCGTTTCCCAAAATTCTTTGGGTGCAAAAAAAAAAGACGTAAAAAGTTCTGAGCTCGTTGACTAGGTACCGTTTCCATGACAACGGATTCATTGGTATTCACAAGTACAAGACGTGCCTCGGTTTTAACACCCTCTCTCAGAGCATCAACGTTGAAGCGAAGCTCCAGAACAAAGGATCTGTCAGTGGCTCCAATTCTGCGCAGATTGGTTGATTTATGTAAATATCCCCGGTTGTCTCCGTTCATTTTCCCCCCTATTTATATCAACGTTTATCCACATTGTTACAAATAAGCTCCCTCTGCTATTGACTCGAACCGCTGCCGAAAGCCCCCAATCCAGGTGGGGAACGCAAATAGAAGCAGGGCAATCTGTGAAATCAATTTCACAGCGAAGATGCCGGACAGGACGTCTCAGATCGAGATCCATAGCTACCTGCCTAAAGGAAAACTCTGAGCGCAACAGTTCATCATTCATTCATCATCTGGAATGTAAACAGCAACATCAATGTATCAACGTGTCCGTTAGTTCCCAGGATGCACTAATTGCCGCACTTTATGTCATGGTGTTCCCCTCGGGTGGCGTAGTGGTCTTACAGCCCCATACACATTGGACTAACATCTGACGAACCTGCCGACGTTGGTGGGATCATTTGACAGTCTAATGGTTATGGGGGCCTCATGAATCCCCCCTGAGCGATGATGTCAGTGGAGAGAAGAAGCCGTCAGAAGAGCTTTGGGAGGACAGAAAGGTTTGGGGAGGACAGAGGAGTCTGGGGAGGACTAAGAGGTCTGAGGAGGACTGAGGAGTCTGTAGAACAGAGAGGTCTGGGGAACAAAGAGGAATCTGTAGGACAGAGCAGTCTGTAGGACAGAGAGGACTGGGGAGGACAGAAGAGTTTGAGCAGGACATAAAGATCTGAGGAGGACATAAAGGTCTGAGGAGGACATAAAGGTCTGGGGAGGACAGAGAGGTCTGGGGAGGACAGATGAGTCTGTAGGACAGGGAAGTCAGGGGATGACAGATGTCTTGAGAGGACAGAGGTTTCAGGGAGGACAGAGGAGTCTGGGGAGGACATAAAGGTCTGGGGAGGACAGAGAGGTCTGGGGAGGACAGATGAGTCTGTAGGACAGGGAGGTTAGGGGATGACAGAGATGTCTTGAGAGGACAGAGGAGTCTGGGGAGGACATAAAGGTCTGGGGAGGACAGAGAGGTATTGGGAGGACAGATGAGTCTGTAGGACAGGGAGGTCAGGGGATGACAGAGATGTCTTGAGAGGACAGAGGTTTCAGGGAGGACAGAGGAGTCTGGGGAGGACAGAGAGGTCTGGAGAAGAAAGAGGAGTCAGGGGAGGACATAGACATCAGGGGAGGATAGAGGAGTCTGTAGGACAGAGAGGTCTGGGGAGGGAGAGGAATCTGTAGGACAGAGTAGTCTGTAGGACAGATAGGTCCATGGAGGATAGAAAAGTCTGTAGGACAGAGAGGTCTGGGGAGGACAGAGAAGTCTGTAAGACAGAGAGGTCTGTGGAGGACAGAGAAGTCTGTAGCACAGAGAGTTCTTGGGAGGACAGAGGAGTCTGTAGGACAGAGAGTTCTTGGGAGGACAGAGGAGTCTGTAGGACAGAGGAATCTGGGGAGAACAGGGGAATCTACGGGGTCAGAAGGAATCTATGGAAGGACAGAGAAGTCTGGGGAGAACCGAGGGGTTTGTGGGAGAACAAAAGAGTCTGTAGAAGGACACATGATTCTGTAGAAAGGGGAATCTGGAGTAGGACAGAGGAGTCTGTGGGAAGACAGAGGAGTGGGGGTAAGATAGAGGTGCCTGGAGGAGGAAAGAGGAATCTAAAAAGGACAGGACTCTGGGGAGGATGGAGGAGTCTATGGCAATCTAGAAGATTCGGTCGGAGGACAGAGGGTCTGGGAAGGACAGAGGAGTCTGGCAGATGTCCTCTCACAGAGAACACATAAGCGATCATGTGTATGGAGGAGTTGGGAGCGATAGCTGTCTTCCAAACCATCTACTGTTATGTTTCGGTAGCTGAGGAGAGCAGGCAAAAAGGCAATACACCAGAGCAGTTGGAATCTATGAGATTGCAGTACCCTGACTATCCACCACAACTAGAGGCAGCCGTGGAGCGTTCCTACGTTGGTCCTAGACGCCTCGTCACAGCCTGAGAAACTAACTACACCTAAAGACAGAAACAGGAAAGCTATCTGCCCCGGAGCAGAACCCCAAAGATAATAGAAAGCCCCCAAACATGTAATGGCAGTTAGACAAGAGGAAATACTGACACAGAAATAAAATAGTATGAGCAAACGCTGGGGCCCAAACTATCTAAATAGAAAAGGATAGGAAGGGTACTTACTGCAATCCCAGAAAACCCTGAAAAGCACCAACTCTACTAATTTCAAAATCACCTGAGATCACACGACCTCTACCACCTAAATTAGTTCTCTGGTGTAACAAAATCAAAACAGCAGCCACTGAAAAAACTGGAAAAAGCAAAAGAACAAAACTCAGTGGCTGAACTAAACTGAGAGGGCAGAAGCCCCCGGAGGGGACCCAGAAGGCCCCCAAAGAAGTGCAGTACAAAATGCAAAAATATAGCACAAACACAAAAGAAGCAAAAGTCTTATCTGTAAGCAGGAGATGCAGACACGACACAGCAGGCTACAAGGGAAACTGGAATGAAGGATTCAGACCAGAACAATTGATCACCGGCAATCCTGATGGGAAAATGACTCCCTTATATAAGACCAGTCAGTAACACCTGATTCCCAGTCCTCACAATCTTCACTAGCACCGCTTGTAACCACCAGAGGGAGCCTCTGCTCAGAACTCATCTCAAACCCATTCACAACAGTACCCCCCCTTGAGGAGGGGTCACCGAACCCTCATTTGAGCAACCAGGTCGGTCAGGATGAGTTCTATGATACGCACGGATAAGTCTCCTAGCATGGATGTCCGAAGCAAACACCCAAGAATTGTCTTCCTGACCATAACCTCTCCATTTAACCAAATACTGGAGTTTCCGTCTAGAAAAACGAGAATCCAATATTTTCTCAACCACATACTCCAGATTGCCCTCAACCAAAACAGGGTCAGGAGGCACAGCAGCAGGAACCACTGGCTCAACAAACCTCTTCAACAAGGACTTGTGGAACACGTTATGGATCTTAAATGTCCCTGGAAGAAGCAAACGAAAAGAAACAGGATTAATAATCTCCATGATCTTATAAGGTCCAATGAACCTAGGATTAAATTTAGGAGATGCTACTCTCATAGGAATATTCTTTGAGGACAACCAGACCAAGTCCCCCACTTTAAACCGAGGACCATCAGTCCTATGCCGGTTAGCAAACCGCTGGGCCTTCTCCTGAGAGAGGGACAACCTCTCCACTACGTGGTCCCAAATCTGTTGCATACGCTCCACAACAGAGTCAACACCTGGACAGACAGAAGCCTCCGTCTGTCCTGAAGAAAATCGAGGGTGAAACCCAGAATTACAGAAAAACGGATACATCAAAGTGGCAGAGCTAGCCCTATTATTAAGAGCAAACTCAGCCAAAGGCAAAAAAGAGACCCAGTCATCCTGATCAGCAGACACAAAGCATCTTAGATAAGTCTCCAATGTCTGGTTTGTTCTCTCAGTTTGACCATTGGTCTGAGGATGAAATGCCGAGGGAAAGACAATTGAACACCCAGTTTAGAACAAAAAGTCCTCCAAAATCTGGAAACAAACTGGACTCCTCTGTCAGACACAATGTTCTCAGGAATGCCGTGTAAACGAACCACGTGCTGAAGGAACAACGGCACCAATTCAGAGGAGGAAGGCAACTTAGGTAATGGCACAAGATGTATCATTTTGGAAAACCTATCACAAATTACCCAGATGGTGGTCATTCTCTGAGAAACAGGAAGATCGGAAATGAAATCCATAGAGATATGGGTCCATGGTCTCTTGGGCACAGGCAATGGCATCAACAAACCACTAGAGCGAGAGCAAGGCTTGGAGCGAGAGCAAGTCCCGCAGGACTGCACAAATTCCCTGACATCACGAGACAAGGTAGGCCACCAAAAGGACCGACTAACCAAGTCTCTGGTACCAAAAATTCCGGGATGCCCAGCCAATGCGGAACAATGAATCTCAGACATCACACTCTTTTTCCATTGGTCCGGGACAAACAATTTTCCAACAGGGCAGCGCTCGGGCCTATCCTCCTGACACCCCTCCAGAGCAAGTCTCAAATTGGGCGAGATGGCGGAAAGAACTACACCCTCTTTCAAAATAACAGAAGGATCAGATAACTCAGGAGAGTCCGCAAGGAAACTCCTCGAGAGAGCATCCGCCTTAACATTCTTAGTGCCAGGAAGAAAGGAAACCACAAAATTAAAACGTGTGAAAAACAAGGCCCACCTGGCCTGTCTAGGATTGAGTCGCTTGGCAGATTCCAGATAGACCAGATTCTTATGGTCCGTAAGGACCACCACCTGATGTTTGGCTCCCTCCAGCCAATGTCTCCACTCTTCAAAAGCCCACTTCATGGCCAACAACTCCCGATTACCCACGTCATAATTACGTTCAGTAGGAGAAAATTTTCGAGAGAAAAAGGCACAAGGGTTACTTTTAGAGGTCTCTGGATCTTTTTGGGACAAAACGGCACCTGCCCCAATTTCAGAGGCATCAACCTCCACCTGAAATGGCAGAGAAACATCAGGCTGCCGTAGAACAGGAGCAGAAGTGAATCTCTGCTTAAGTTCCTGAAATGCAGAGACTGCCTCAGGAGGCCAATTCACCACATCAGAACCCTTTCTGGTCAAATCAGTTAATGGTTTAACAATAACCGAGAAATTACCAATAAATTTACGATAAAAATTGGCAAAACCCAAAAATCTCTGAAGAGCCTTTAATGAAGTAGGTTGGACCCAATCACAGATGGCCTGAACCTTGACCGGGTCCATTTCAATAACAGATGGGGACAAAATGAATCCCAGAAATGAGATCCTCTGTACGCCAAAAAGACACTTTGATCCCTTCACATACAGAGCATTCTCTCTCAAAATCTGGAATACAGTTCGAACATGTTTCACATGAGAGTCCCAGTCATTAGAAAAAATCAAGATATCATCCAAATAAACAATCAGAAATTTATCCACAAAATCCCTGAAAATGTCATTCATGAAGGACTGGAAGACGGAAGGAGCATTAGTGAGCCCAAAGGGCATCACTAGGTACTCAAAATGCCCTTCAGGGGTATTGAATGCCGTCTTCCATTCATCCCCGTGCTTAATGCGAATAAGGTTATACGCCCCCCTGAGGTCAAGCTTGGTAAACCAAGTAGCGTTTTTCACCCTGGAAAACAGGTCAGAAATCAAGGGTAACGGTATTGATATTTCACAGTAATATTGTTCAAGAGACGATAATCAATACACGGCCTTAATGAACCATCTTTTTTGGCCACAAAGAAAAAACCGGCACCTAAGGGTGAAGAGGATGGTCTGATATGACCCTTCTCCAATGATTCCTTGATATAAGACCGCATAGCGTCATGTTCAGGTACAGACAAGTTAAAAAGGCGACCTTTAGGGAATTTACTACCCGGCACTAATTCAATAGCGCAGTCATAGCTCCTATGGGGAGGCAAGGATGCAGATTTACTTTCGCTAAACACATCAGAAAAATCAAACAAAAAGTCAGGAACATCCTGAGCCTGGGGGAGGCAGAAAAAACAGGAGTGTTGGTATTAACACATTGGCAGCCCCAACTGGTTACAGACACAGATTTCCAATCCAAAACAGGATTATGAGACTGTAACCAAGGGAAACCCAGCACGATAATGTCATGCAGATTATATAGAACCAAAAATTTGCAGCACTCCTGGTGATCAGGTTCAACCCTCATTATCACCTGAGTAGAAAACTGGGGTTTATTCTCAGCCAAAGGGGTAGAATCGATCCCCAGTAGGGGAATAGACTTCTGTAGGGGTATCAAGGGAAACCCACAACGTTTAGCAAAATCATAATCCATCAGGTTAATAGCTGCTCCAGAATCAACGAAAGCCTGAGCAGAAAATGAGGACAGAGAGCATATCAGAGTGACAGTTAATAAAACTTAGTCTGAACACTACCCAAGACAACTGAGCGTGCAAAACGTCTTCCCCGCTTAGGGCAGACTGAAATAGCATGAGAGGCATCACCACAGTAGAAACATAACCCATTGCGCTTTCGAAACTCATGACGCTGTGCCCCAGACACCACTCTATCACACTGCATGGGTTCAGAAGCTGGTTCACAAGGCAACACCATTCCACGCATACTTCTCCGCTCACGCAAACGTCTGCCAATTTGAATCGCTAATGACATAGAATCATTGAGACCAGAGGGGACAGGGAATCCCACCATAACATCCTTTACATTATCTGACAGACCCTTCCGGAAAAGGGCCGCCAAAGCGTCGTCATTCCATTTGGTCAGGACTGCCCACCTACGGAATCTCTGACAGTATAACTCAGCGTCATCAAGCCCTGATTTAATGCCAACAAGGTTTTTTCAGCTTGATCAGTGACATTAGGCTCATCGTACAATAACCCCAAAGCCTGTCCCCTGGGTGGCGTAGTGGTCTTACAGCCCCATACACATTGGACTAACATCTGACGAACCTGCCGACGTTGGTGGGATCATTTGACAGTCTAATGTTTATGGGGGCCTCATGAATCCCCCCTGAGCGATGATGTCAGCGGAGAGAAGAAGCCGTCAGAAGAGCTTTGGGAGGACAGAAAGGTTTGGGGAGGACAGAGGGGTCTGGGGAGGACTAAGAGGTCTGAGGAGGACTGAGGAGTCTGTAGAACATAGAGGTCTGGGGAACAAAGAGGAATCTGTAGGACAGAGCAGTCTGTAGGACAGAGAGGACTGGGGAGGACAGAAGAGTTTGAGCAGGACATAAAGATCTGAGGAGGACATAAAGGTCTGAGGAGGACATAAAGGTCTGGGGAGGACAGAGAGGTCTGGGGAGGACAGAGGTTTCAGGGAGGACAGAGGAGTCTGGGGAGGACATAAAGGTCTGGGGAGGACAGAGAGGTCTGGGGAGGACAGATGAGTCTGTAGGACAGGGAGGTTAGGGGATGACAGAGATGTCTTGAGAGGACAGAGGAGTCTGGGGAGGACATAAAGGTTGGGGAGGACAGAGAGGTCTTGGGAGGACAGATGAGTCTGTAGGACAGGGAGGTCAGGGGATGACAGAGATGTCTTGAGAGGACAGAGGTTTCAGGGAGGACAGAGGAGTCTGGGGAGGACATAAAGGTCTGGGGAGGACAGAGAGGTCTGGGGAGGACAGATGAGTCTGTAGGACAGGGAGGTTAGGGGATGACAGAGATGTCTTGAGAGGACAGAGGAGTCTGGGGAGGACATAAAGGTCTGGGGAGGACAGAGAGGTCTGGAGAAGAAAGAGGAGTCAGAGGAGGACATAGACATCAGGGGAGGATAGAGGAGTCTGTAGGACAGAGAGGTCTGGGGAGGGGAGAGGAATCTGTAGGACAGAGTAGTCTGTAGGACAGATAGGTC
This sequence comes from Oophaga sylvatica, assembly GCA_033576555.1. Lineage (NCBI taxonomy): Eukaryota > Metazoa > Chordata > Amphibia > Anura > Dendrobatidae > Oophaga > Oophaga sylvatica. The sequence continues at coordinate 25,996 of JARQOD010009556.1, forward strand.
CATGGAGGATAGAAAAGTCTGTAGGACAGAGAGGTCTGGGGAGGACAGAGAAGTCTGTAAGACAGAGAGGTCTGTGGAGGACAGAGAAGTCTGTAGCACAGAGAGTTCTTGGAGGACAGAGGAGTCTGTAGGACAGAGAGTTCTTGGGAGGACAGAGGAGTCTGTAGGACAGAGGAATCTGGGGAGAACAGGGAATCTACGGGGTCAGAAGGAATCTATGGAAGGACAGAGAAGTCTGGGGAGAACCGAGGGTTTGTGGGAGAACAAAAGAGTCTGTAGAAGGACACATGATTCTGTAGAAAGGGGAATCTGGAGTAGGACAGAGGAGTCTGTGGGAAGACAGAGGAGTGGGGGTAAGATAGAGGTGCCTGGAGGAGGAAAGAGGAATCTAAAAAGGACAGGACTCTGGGGAGGATGGAGGAGTCTATGGCAATCTAGAAGATTCGGTCGGAGGACAGAGGGTCTGGGAAGGACAGAGGAGTCTGGCAGATGTCCTCTCACAGAGAACACATAAGCGATCATGTGTATGGAGGAGTTGGGAGCGATAGCTGTCTTCCAAACCATCTACTGTTATGTTTCGGTAGCTGAGGAGAGCAGGCAAAAAGGCAATACACCAGAGCAGTTGGAATCTATGAGATTGCAGTACCCTGACTAACCACCACAACTAGAGGCAGCCGTGGAGCGTTCCTACGTTGGTCCTAGACGCCTCGTCACAGCCTGAGAAACTAACTACACCTAAAGACAGAAACAGGAAAGCTATCTGCCCCGGAGCAGAACCCCAAAGATAATAGAAAGCCCCAAACATGTAATGGCGGTTAGACAAGAGGAAATACTGACACAGAAAGAAAATAGTATGAGCAAACGCTGGGGCCCAAACTATCTAAATAGAAAAGGATAGGAAGGGTACTTACTGCAATCCCAGAAAACCCTGAAAAGCACCAACTCTACTAATTTCAAAATCACCTGAGATCACACGACCTCTACCACCTAAATTAGTTCTCTGGTGTAACAAAATCAAAACAGCAGCCACTGAAAAAACTGGAAAAAGCAAAAGAACAAAACTCAGTGGCTGAACTAAACTGAGAGGGCAGAAGCCCCCGGAGGGGACCCAGAAGGCCCCCAAAGAAGTGCAGTACAAAATGCAAAAATATAGCACAAACACAAAAGAAGCAAAAGTCTTATCTGTAAGCAGGAGATGCAGACACGACACAGCAGGCTACAAGGGAAACTGGAATGAAGGATTCAGACCAGAACAATTGATCACCGGCAACCCTGATGGGAAAATGACTCCCTTATATAAGACCAGTCAGTAACACCTGATTCCCAGTCCTCACAATCTTCACTAGCACCTCTTGTAACCACCAGAGGGAGCCTCTGCTCAGAACTCATCTCAAACCCATTCACAACAGTACCCCCCCTTGAGGAGGGGTCACCGAACCCTCATTTGAGCAACCAGGTCGGTCAGGATGAGTTCTATGATATGCACGGATAAGTCTCCTAGCATGGATGTCCGAAGCAAAACACCCAAGAATTGTCTTCCTGACCATAACCTCTCCATTTAACCAAATACTGGAGTTTCCGTCTAGAAAAACGAGAATCCAATATTTTCTCAACCACATACTCCAGATTGCCCTCAACCAAAACAGGGTCAGGAGGCACAGCAGCAGGAACCACTGGCTCAACAAACCTCTTCAACAAGGACTTGTGGAACACGTTATGGATCTTAAATGTCCCTGGAAGAAGCAAACGAAAAGAAACAGGATTAATAATCTCCATGATCTTATAAGGTCCAATGAACCTAGGCTTAAATTTAGGAGATGCTACTCTCATAGGAATATTCTTTGAGGACAACCAGACCAAGTCCCCCACTTTAAACCGAGGACCATCAGTCCTATGCCGGTTAGCAAACCGCTGGGCCTTCTCCTGAGAGAGGGACAACCTCTCCACTACCTGGTCCCAAATCTGTTGCATACGCTCCACAACAGAGTCAACACCTGGACAGATAGAAGCCTCCGTCTGTCCTGAAGAAAATCGAGGGTGAAACCCAGAATTACAGAAAAACGGAGACATCAAAGTGGCAGAGCTAGCCCTATTATTAAGAGCAAACTCAGCCAAAGGCAAAAAAGAGACCCAGTCATCCTGATCAGCAGACACAAAGCATCTTAGATAAGTCTCCAATGTCTGGTTTGTTCTCTCAGTTTGACCATTGGTCTGAGGATGAAATGCCGAGGAGAAAGACAATTGAACACCCAGTTTAGAACAAAAAGTCCTCCAAAATCTGGAAACAAACTGACTCCTGTGTCAGACACAATGTTCTCAGGAATGCCGTGTAAACGAACCACGTGCTGAAGGAACAACGGCACCAATTCAGAGGAGGAAGGCAACTTAGGTAATGGCACAAGATGTATCATTTTGGAAAACCTATCACAAATTACCCAGATGGTGGTCATTCTCTGAGAAACAGGAAGATCGGAAATGAAATCCATAGAGATATGGGTCCATGGTCTCTTGGGCACAGGCAATGGCATCAACAAACCACTAGAGCGAGAGCAAGGCTTGGAGCGAGAGCAAGTCCCGCAGGACTGCACAAATTCCCTGACATCACGAGACAAGGTAGGCCACCAAAAGGACCGACTAACCAAGTCTCTGGTACCAAAAATTCCGGGATGCCCAGCCAATGCGGAACAATGAATCTCAGACATCACACTCTTTTTCCATTGGTCCGGGACAAACAATTTTCCAACAGGGCAGCGCTCGGGCCTATCCTCCTGACACCCCTCAGAGCAAGTCTCAAATTGGGCGAGATGGCGGAAAGAACTACACCCTCTTTCAAAATAACAGAAGGATCAGATAACTCAGGAGAGTCCGCAAGGAAACTCCTCGAGAGGGCATCGCCTTAACATTCTTAGTGCCAGGAAGAAAGGAAACCACAAAATTAAAACGTGTGAAAAACAAGGCCCACCTGGCCTGTCTAGGATTGAGTCGCTTGGCAGATTCCAGATAGACCAGATTCTTATGGTCCGTAAGGACCACCACCTGATGTTTGGCTCCCTCCAGCCAATGTCTCCACTCTTCAAAAGCCCACTTCATGGCCAACAATCCCGATTACCCACGTCATAATTACGTTCAGTAGGAGAAAATTTTCGAGAGAAAAAGGCACAAGGGTTACTTTTAGAGGTCTCTGGATCTTTTTGGGACAAAACGGCACCTGCCCCAATTTCAGAGGCATCAACCTCCACCTGAAATGGCAGAGAAACATCAGGCTGCCGTAGAACAGGAGCAGAAGTGAATCTCTGCTTAAGTTCCTGAAATGCAGAGACTGCCTCAGGAGGCCAATTCACCACATCAGAACCCTTTCTGGTCAAATCAGTTAATGGTTTAACAATAACCGAGAAATTACCAATAAATTTACGATAAAAATTGGCAAAACCCAAAAATCTCTGAAGAGCCTTTAATGAAGTAGGTTGGACCCAATCACAGATGGCCTAAACCTTGACCGGGTCCATTTCAATAACAGATGGGGACAAAATGAATCCCAGAAATGAGATCCTCTGTACGCCAAAAAGACACTTTGATCCCTTCACATACAGAGCATTCTCTCTCAAAATCTGGAATACAGTTCGAACATGTTTCACATGAGAGTCCCAGTCATTAGAAAAAATCAAGATATCATCCAAATAAACAATCAGAAATTTATCCACAAAATCCCTGAAAATGTCATTCATGAAGGACTGGAAGACGGAAGGAGCATTAGTGAGCCCAAAGGGCATCACTAGGTACTCAAATGCCCTTCAGGGGTATTGAATGCCGTCTTCCATTCATCCCGTGCTTAATGCGAATAAGGTTATACGCCCCCCTGAGGTCAAGCTTGGTAAACCAAGTAGCGTTTTTCACCCTGGAAAACAGGTCAGAAATCAAGGTAACGGGTATTGATATTTCACAGTAATATTGTTCAAGAGACGAAAATCAATACACGGCCTTAATGAACCATCTTTTTTGGCCACAAAGAAAAAACCGGCACCTAAGGGTGAAGAGGATGGTCTGATATGACCCTTCTCCAATGATTCCTTGATATAAGACCGCATAGCGTCATGTTCAGGTACAGACAAGTTAAAAAGGCGACCTTTAGGGAATTTACTACCCGGCACTAATTCAATGCGCAGTCATAGCTCCTATGGGGAGGCAAGGATGCAGATTTACTTTCGCTAAACACATCAGAAAAATCAAACAAAAAGTCAGGAACATCCTGAGCCTGGGGGGAGGCAGAAAAAACAGGAGTGTTGGTATTAACACATTGGCAGCCCCAACTGGTTACAGACACAGATTTCCAATCCAAAACAGGATTATGAGACTGTAACCAAGGGAAACCCAGCACGATAATGTCATGCAGATTATATAGAACCAAAAATTTGCAGCACTCCTGGTGATCAGGTTCAACCCTCATTATCACCTGATAGAAAACTGGGTTTATTCTCAGCCAAAGGGGTAGAATCGATCCCCAGTAGGGAATAGACTTCTGTAGGGGTATCAAGGGAAACCCACAACGTTTAGCAAAATCATAATCCATCAGGTTAATAGCTGCTCCAGAATCAACGAAAGCCTGAGCAGGAAATGAGGACAGAGAGCATATCAGAGTAACAGTTAATAAAAACTTAGTCTGAACACTACCCAAGACAACTGAGCGTGCAAAACGTCTTCCCCGCTTAGGGCAGACTGAAATAGCATGAGAGGCATCACCACAGTAGAAACATAACCCATTGCGCTTTCGAAACTCATGACGCTGTGCCCCAGACACCACTCTATCACACTGCATGGGTTCAGAAGCTGGTTCACAAGGCAACACCATTCCACGCATACTTCTCCGCTCACGCAAACGTCTGTCAATTT
>JARQOD010009557.1:0-30880 GCA_033576555.1 Oophaga sylvatica
AGATCCTGGTGCAACCAGTAATGGAGCTCCGCAATTGTGATGGAGTGGCTCTGCTTGCTAATTGTCAATGTGACGTTAGCGCTGCAGTGATGGAGACTGTGGTGGAACTTGTGAGGAGGATTGAACCTTCTATCAGCCTCAGATGATGTAGAACTATTATTGGCATAATCTCCGGGTATACTGCCAGCTGGACGGCACCGCAGAGATGGAGACTGTGGTGGAACTTGTGAGGAGGATTGAACCTTCTATCAGCCTCAGATGCTGTAGAACTATTATTGGCATAATCTCCGGGTACACTGCCAGCTGGACGGCACCGCAGAGATGGAGACTGTGGTGGAACTTGTGAGGAGGATTGAACCTTCTATCAGCCTCAGATGCTGTAGAACTATTATTGGCATAATCTCCGGGTACACTGCCAGCTGGACGGCACCGCAGAGATGGAGACTATGGTGGAACTTGTGAGGAGGATTGAACCTTCTATCAGCCTCAGATGATGTAGAACTATTATTGGCATAATCTCCGGGTACACTGCCAGCTGGACGGCACCGCAGAGATGGAGACTGTGGTGGAACTTGTGAGGAGGATTGAACCTTCTATCAGCCTCAGATGCTGTAGAACTATTATTGGCATAATCTCCGGGTACACTGCCAGCTGGACGGCACTGCAGAGATGGAGACTGTGGTGGAACATGTGAGGAGGATTGAACCTTCTATCAGCCTCAGATGCTGTAGAACTATTATTGGCATAATCTCCGGGTACACTGCCAGCTGGACGGCACCGCAGAGATGGAGACTGTGGTGGAACTTGTGAGGAGGATAGAACCTTCTATCAGCCTCAGATGATGTAGAACTATTATTGGCATAATCTCCGGGTACACTGCCAGCTGGACGGCACTGCAGAGATGGAGACTGTGGTGGAACTTGTGAGGAGGATTGAACCTTCTATCAGCCTCAGATGATGTAGAACTATTATTGGCATAATCTCCAGGTACACTGCCAGCTGGATGGCACTGCAGAGATGGAGACTGCGGTGGAACTTGTGAGGAGGATTGAACCTTCTATCAGCCTTAGATGCTGTAGAACTATTATTGGCATAATCTCCGGGTACACTGCCAGCTGGACGGCACCTCAGAGATGGAGACTGTGGTGGAACTTGTGAGGAGGATTGAACCTTCTATCAGCCTCATGTAACACCTGCACATGGAACTGTCAGAGCAGCTACTGGTATACTGGGATTTACAGACACTAAGAAGAGTTTTGCAGCTGCTGTTAAACAGGGACCTTCAGACATTAATGGTTTTTTCCCTGAGCTGCGGGGACTACAATTCCCATGGACCCTTGTTTCAGTCAGATGACACAGCTTGGAGGGATAGGAGGGAGAAGGGACTTGGGGAGGGAGCTGGAGAGGAAGTGAAAGAAAGTGAGAGAGCGGATGGTTCATGTAAAAGATGGAGCGCTGTGGACTTGTATTCCTCTAAAGAGCGGAGCGTTCCAGTCCCCTCTGATATACCTGCGAATCTGGAGAGAGCGCAGCCCGGTCATCAGGTGAAGCAAGCAACATTAAGGACTCGGAGAGTTCTACCGGCACTCCCACCGTATAAAGGCCTGAATCCTGCCGCCCCCAGTTGGGGTCCAGGGAAAACTACAACCGGTGGAGACGCACCGTGAGTGCCCCTTTTCGAGACTTGTGGTTCAACCAGCTCGTTACAGTGAGTACACTACGCCCCAGACTATTTACCTTCGTGAGCATCTAAGTGCACCAACGGTTATAAATTTGCGCGCCAACATCCGCGGCAACTGGGCCCCAACGTTTGGACTGGGTTAATACAAGAAAAGGGGAACCCTGCTACGTTATATTTGCAGGGTTGGGGAAAGAATTAGGTTGTGATGTGTATATGATTTTTATAGAGCACCGTTACCTGTATTGCATGTTGTTTCTTTAAATACACTTCATTTCTGCTGCATATCCATAAACCAGTTAAACTGTTTTACTCCTGTTTTGGGTGAGTGTGTACTGAGCTATAGGCAGGGGCTTCCCGAATCAGTCCCTGGCAGAAGATAACAGTCCTTCTGCAGTCCTAGAGAGAGCTCCAATCAAGATTCGGGTGGAGGCACTGCGCCCTAAAGAGGTGAGACCCCCCATAACACCCAGCGTACCGTGGTAGCCCTGAAGGGGTGTTACAGTGGAGGCACTGCTGAGATACAGAACTAACACAGGAGTATTTACTATGGAGACTTTAACAGAGCGAGAAGTATATTTGTGGTGTGAAGAGATGGATGTTACAGCTAGACAAAGCTTTGCAGTGAGTGGTGAGCTCTGTGATGCATCTGATGAAGAGATACTGAAAATAGTTAACCGACTCACTGAACTTGCCCACCCTGAAGTGGTCGACCGCAGAAAGGAAAAGGGGGGACAGTTACCCATAGCCCTGATCTCAACCGGGCAGATCTTGAGGAAAGATTACTTCCCATCCATGATAGCCGTGTCCCCAGAGTATGGTCGACAATGGAAGATCACTTGGCCTAATGAGTCCGAAGTTGAGACCCGGCAACAGGAATCAACCACTCAGTCTAGGAAGACTAGTATACGTCCGCCCTCTACTCCCTTAGAACCAGTCCTGAAGAGACAGCGGCCCCTGTTGATGTGCTTATGACAGCTATGGAAAAGTTAGTCAGTCAGTTTGCAAAGATGCAGCCAGAAGGGAACTACCGTCGTTTAAGAACCTTCTCGGGTGCCCTCCCCACCCCTGCTGGAGAAGAAGAATATGATACTTGGAGGGATGTCACTTTACTGTGCTTAGAAGAGTGGCAGTGCACTGATGCTGTGAAGAAGCAGAGAATAGTAGAAAGTTTGAAGGGTACTGCTATGGAAGTGGTGCAGGCTGCTTGGCGGAGCAAGCCACAAGCAACTTATCAAGATTATATGAGTGCTTTAGAAGATGCTTTTGGATCCCCTGAAGATGCTACTGATCTACTCTATAAACTTCGTACCACCTACCAACAACCAGATGAGAAGATGTCCGACTATCTATACCGATTGGATAAGATGGTTCATAGAATAGTATCTAAAGGTGGAGTCAGCCCTAAAGAAGTTGATCAGTGTCGTCTGGACCAAGTACTCAGAGGAGCTCTCACTCATGATCCAATTGCTCAGCGGATGAGGTCTTGTGATAAAGAGAAGATTCCTGGTTCTTTTCATGAGTTGCTTAAGGAAGTTCGCAAGGAAGAGGTTATTTTGGCCGCAAGAGAGAAGACCTCCCCTCGGGTGACTACTGTTGCCTTGAAGCCAGCAGCCGACTGCCGAGAGAGGGAACTGCTGAAAGTCATCGAGAAACAGGGGGAGCAGATTACTCAATTGTTAAGTGCTCAGGCCAAGACAATACAGCGGTTACAAAGTGCTGCAGAGGTAGCCGAGAAGCAGACCCTGGCTTCAGGAAGAGAGAATGATGACCTGTGTAGAGTGGAAAGTAGGAAACCAGAAGGGTGCTTTGTCTGTGGGAGTCCAGGCCATATAGCTTGTCAGTGTCCAAAGAGGTGGAGCTCAAAGAACTCTTCACATTCTCCCCACCTCCCTCCGAGGCAGTCGGGAAACGGGAAAGGGGGCCAGTAGAACCCCATACTGAGCCCCCATCAGCAACTAAGACCTACTCTACCTCTCCATCCAATAGTGCCTCATCGAAAACACTGCCTGAAGGGTTAGTGGGACCAGCCCCGCATGTCCCCGCATATATCAATGGTAAATCTTGTTCAGTATTGCTGGATAGCGGATCTCAAGTGTCCATCATTTTTGAAGGATGGTATAAGAGATATTTATCCAATGTGCCTCTGAAACCGCTGTCTGGACTCGTGGTGTGGGGACTGAGTGAACACAGCTATCCCTACCGAGGATACGTGTCCGTGACACTACGATTCCCAGAGACTGTTGTTGGAGTGGATAAAGAGATACCCATTATAGCGCTAATCTGCCCGGAGGCAGAGGCAGATGAGAGACCCACACCTGTCATAGTGGGAACAAATGCCAACATTTTCCGTACGTTAGCTCAGTGGTGTCGTGAAGCTGGGGGAGAAAAGTACTCGCAGACCCTATCCATCCACCCAGTCTGTCTGGAAGCCTATGTGAGGACGGAGGAGGAGAAGAGGGAACTGCAGCCTGAAAGCTTTGACCCTTGTTTTGAAGGAAGTGAGCTGAAAGGAGAAGAGAGGAGGCTAGTCATCGACGGCATGATGATGCGGGGGGCGGCTTTCTCCTTGGGCGAATGGGACATGGGCCTCGCCCAAGGAGTAGAGCATCGCATTCGGTTGAAAGATCAAAAGCCTTTCCGAGAGAGATCCCGAAGATTGGCCCCGGCGGATATCGAAGATGTTAGGCAGCATCTACGCGGTATGTTAGACACAGGAGTCATCATAGAGTCTAGTAGCCCATATGCTTCCCCCATTGTGATTGCTCGAAAAAAAAATGGAGCTATTCGGATGTGTGTGGATTATCGTACTTTGAACAAACGTACGGTTCCTGACCAGTACACTGTGCCCCGAATTGATGAAGCTTTAGATTGCCTGCAAGGGAGCCAATGGTTTTCTGTGTTAGATCTCCGGAGTGGTTACTATCAGATACCCATGTCAAAGGAAGATCAAGAGAAGACCGCTTTTATCTGCCCCATTGGGTTCTTCGAGTTTCAAAGACTGCCTCAAGGACTGACAGGTGCTCCGGCCACTTTTCAGAGATGTATGGACAAAGTAGTGGGGGACATGCACTTACGTGAGGTCTTGGTTTATCTCGATGATCTTATTGTTTTTGGGAAGACTCTGGAAGAACACAACCAGCGGTTGTTCAAGGTGCTGGATCGGTTGAAGGAGGCTGGGTTGAAGTTGTCCCTTGATAAGTGCCGGATTTGCCAGACGACTGTGAAATATGTGGGGCACATAGTCAGCAGAGAAGGAATTTCCACCGACCCCGCCAAAGTGGAGGCTGTGGTAAACTGGCCTAAGCCCACCAAGCTGGGGGAGCTTAGGTCCTTTTTAGGATTCTGTGGATACTACCGAAGATTTGTACCCCAGTACTCTCGGATTGCGAAGCCATTAACTGCTCTTACCCAGGGGTATCCCCCTTCCGGCGGGACAGCCCGCCCCTCAAGGTCAGGGAAAAGAGACTACTTCCGAGTTAATGAACCTTTTGGGGAAAGATGGACACCCTTATGCGACGAGGCATTCGAGAAACTGAAGTCATGTTTGACCCAAACTCCAGTGTTGGCCTATGCAGACGCCAGTAAACCATATGTGTTACATATAGATGCTTCTCTCGACGGACTAGGAGGGATTCTCTATCAGGACCATGATGGCTGTCTACGTCCCGTTTACTACATTAGTCGAGGATTGACTCCCAGTGAACGCAACTACCCAGCTCACAAACTGGAGTTTCTGGCTCTGAAATGGGCTGTAGTGGACATGCTGCATGACTACCTCTATGGGGTACGCTTCGTGGTTCATACCGACAACAATCCATTAACCTACGTGAGAACCACAGCAAAACTGGATGCCACGGGGTACCGGTGGCTTGCCGCACTCTATCTGTATGATTTCAGCTTAAAATATCGACCAGGGATCAGTAACATTGATGCAGACACACTCTCTCGCCTGCCTAGTGAACCTTTAAATGAGGAAGAAGAAGGAGGATGGATAGAGGTCCCTGCCCCTGAGGTGAAGACTCTGTGCCATAGACATCGAACTGATGCCCTCACTCTGCAGTGCTGTGCTAAATTCTTAGGAGCATCTAGCGAAGCGCTCCCGTTGTCGTACTGTCGAGTGACAAATGTAACCCCAGACTCTCTCCCTCAACTGACTCATAATCAAGTCAGGACGGCGCAGCAGGAGGATCAGTCAGTGGGGGTAGTTCGATGGTGGGTGAAGAGGGGCTGGAGGCCCAAAAGAATGCATTAAGAACAGAGGTGTCTGTCCTGCTGACTCGGCAGCTAGAGTCGCTAGTAGTAAAAAATGGGCTACTATACCGAGAGACAAGGGGCCAGAAGGGAGGAGTCCGCAGACAGCTGGTGTTACCCACCCAATTTCGGAAGATGGTCATGAAGTCCCTGCATGATGACCATGGACATCTTGGCATCGAAAAGACTACGAGTCTCGTGGCCGACCGATTCTATTGGCCTCGCATGGAAGCGGATATTGAAGAATACTGCAAATCATGCTCCCGGTGTGTGTTGAGAAAAACCTTGCCTTTGAGAACAGCCCCCCTTGTGAACATTACCAGTGATGGCCCACTTGAACTAGTGTGCATTGATTTCCTCTCCATCGAGCCTGATGAAAGCAATGTCAGTAATGTGTTGTGGTCACTGACCATTTCACCCGATATGCCCAGGCCTACCCCACTAAAGATCAAAGGGCAATTACTGTGGCAAAAACATTATGGGAGAAGTTCTTTGTACATTACGGGCTGCCTGCCCGCATCCATACCGATCAAGGAAGAGATTTCGAAAGTAGACTAATCAAGGAGCTATGCGCTCTCTGTGGGATCAAGAAATCCAGAACCACGCCATATCACCCCCAAGGGGATCCTCAACCTGAGAGATTCAACCGTACCCTTCTGAACATGTTAGGCACTTTAGATCCCAGGAAGAAGGGACACTGGAGCAGGCATGTGAGCCAGTTGGTTCATGCCTACAATTGCACCACAAATGAGTCAACTGGATATTCTCCTTATTTCCTCATGTTTGGAAGAAAAGCCCGACTACCCGTGGATATTAGTTTTGGGACATCCATTGACCGTTCTAATGGGAAGACCTACTTAAAATATGTGTCCCAGCTAAAAGAAGATTTGACAAAAGCTTACAAATTGGCAGAGCAGGCCTCTGGTCGGTCAGGGAAGCGCAATAAGACTCGCTACGACTGTAGGGTTCGAGAAAAAGTTTTACTACCTGGAGACAGAGTTCTTATTCAGCTTTTGGGCCTTCCTGGGAAGCACAAGCTTGCTGATCGGTGGTGTCCTGACCCTTATGTGGTGATGGAGAAGTTGCCCGGTGTTCCGGCCTACAGAGTGAAGCCCGAAAAAGGGGGTGGAGCTGTTAAAACCTATCATCGACATCATCTGTTGCCTGTGGGAAAAAACATCCCTTTACCCCCATTGCCAACTCAAGGAGGTCATACAACTCTTCAGTGCAATAGGAGAAGTCCAAGGTGTAAAAACCCACCCCAGACTGGAGTTGCCTCAGGAGGATGTGACAGCGAGTCTGGGGATGAATGGGACCTGACTGTCAATGGAGCTACAGGTGGATCGAGGACCCATGCCCCATGGGCATAGACCCTGAAAACCAGACCCCTGAAGTAGAAACAAAGAAAAGGGACATTTGTCAGGAGGCGAGTGCACCCCGCCCACAATTGGAGGAAAGTTCAGAAGAGGGACATTTATTGAATGAAGAGATTCACCTGGTGGAGCCCGTTCTTGAGAGACAAGAGTCGGGGACTGAGGAGGTGGGCCCCTCGGTACACACTCGTCCCAAGCGGGACATTAGGCCACCCATGATGTTGACTTATGACAGAATGGGACATACCACTGAGGTCCCCAGGTTGATACACCCAAATTCAAATTCTGTTTGGCCTTATTTCTCGGTATCTTCCATGTGTCCAGGAGGTGGTTTGTATGCATGTAAATTTGGTGTTAGTCAGGATGCCTTAACCCCATTCATGTTTCAGGTGGTGAGTCCTCATGTCGTGATGGGACACTTTCAATGACTCACCAGGGGGAGAATGTAACACCTGCACATGGAACTGTCAGAGCAGCTACTGGTATACTGGGATTTACAGACACTAAGAAGAGTTTTGCAGCTGCTGTTAAACAGGGACCTTCAGACATTAATGGTTTTATCCCTGAGCTGCGGGGGACTACAATTCCCATGGACCCTTGTTTCAGTCAGATGACACAGCTTGGAGGGATAGGAGGGAGAAGGGACTTGGGGGAGGGAGCTGGAGAGGAAGTGAAAGAAAGTGAGAGAGCGGATGGTTCATGTAAAAGATGGAGCGCTGTGGACTTGTATTCCTCTAAAGAGCGGAGCGTTCCAGTCCCCTCTGATATACCTGCGAATCTGGAGAGAGCGCAGCCCGGTCATCAGGTGAAGCAAGCAACATTAAGGACTCGGAGAGTTCTACCGGCACTCCCACCGTATAAAGGCCTGAATCCTGCCGCCCCCAGTTGGGGTCCAGGGAAAACTACAGACGCACCGTGAGTGCCCCTTTTCGAGACTTGTGGTTCAACCAGCTCGTTATAGTGAGTACACTACGCCCCAGACTATTTACCTTCGTGAGCATCTAAGTGCACCAACGGTTATAAATTTGCGCGCCAACATCCGCGGCAACTGGGCCCCAATGTTTGGACTGGGTTAATACAAGAAAAGGGGAACCCTGCTACGTTATATTTGCAGGGTTGGGGAAAGAATTAGGTTGTGATGTGTATATGATTTTTATAGAGCACCGTTACCTGTATTGCATGTTGTTTCTTTAAATACACTTAATTTCTGCTGCATATCCATAAACCAGTTAAACTGTTTTACTCCTGTTTTGGGTGAGTGTGTACTGAGCTATAGGCAGGGGCTTCCCGAATCAGTCCCTGGCAGAAGATAACAGTCCTTCTGCAGTCCTAGAGAGAGCTCCAATCAAGATTCGGGTGGAGGCACTGCGCCCTAAAGAGGTGAGACCCCCATAACACCCAGCGTACCGTGGTAGCCCTGAAGGGTGTTACACTCAGATGATGTAGAACTATTATTGGCATAATCTCCGGGTACACTGCCAGCTGGACGGCACCGCAGAGATGGAGACTGTGGTGGAACTTGTGAGGAGGACTGAACCTTCTATCAGCCTCAGATGATGTAGAACTATTATTGGCATAATCTCCGGGTACACTGCCAGCTGGACGGCACCGCAGAGATGGAGACTGTGGTGGAACTTGTGAGGAGGATTGAACCTTCTATCAGCCTCAGATGATGTTGAACTATTATTGGCATAATCTCCGGGTACACTGCCAGCTGGACGGCACCGCAGAGATGGAGACTGTGGTGGAACTTGTGAGGAGGATTGAACCTTCTATCAGCCTCAGATGCTGTAGAACTATTATTGGCATAATCTCCGGGTACACTGCCAGCTGGACGGCACTGCAGAGATGGAGACTGGGTGGAACTTGTGAGGAGGATTGAACCTTCTATCAGCCTTAGATGCTGTAGAACTATTATTGGCATAATCTCTGGGTACACTGCCAGCTGGACGGCACAGCAGAGATGGAGACTTGGTGGAACTTGTGAGGAGGATTGAACCTTCTATCAGCCTCAGATGTGTAGAACTATTATTGGCATAATCTCCGGGTATACTGCCAGCTGGACGGCACTGCAGAGATGGAGACTGTGGTGGAACTTGTGAGGACGATTGAACCTTCTATCAGCCTCAGATGCTGTAGAACTATTATTGGCATAATCTCTGGGTACACTGCCAGCTGGACGGCACCGCAGAGATGGAGACTGTGGTGGAACTTGTGAGGAGATTGAACCTTCTATCAGCCTCAGATGCTGTAGAACTATTATTGGCATAATCTTCGGGTATACTGCCAGCTGGACGGCACCCGCAGAGATGGAGACTGTGGTGGAACTTGTGAGGAGATTGAACCTTCTATCAGCCTCAGATGCTGTAGAACTATTATTGGCATAATCTCGGGTACACTGCCAGCTGGACGGCACCGCAGAGATGGGGACTGTGGTGGAACTTGTGAGGAGGATTGAACCTTCTATCAGCCTCAGATGATGTAGAACTATTATTGGCATAATCTCGGGTACACTGCCAGCTGGACGGCACCGCAGAGATGGAGACTGTGGTGGAACTTGTGAGGAGGATTAACCTTCTATCAGCCTCAGATGCTGTAGAACTATTATTGGCATAATCTCCGGGTACACTGCCACTGGACGGCACCCGCAGAGATGGAGACTATGGTGGAACTTGTGAGGAGGATTGAACCTTCTATCAGCCTCAGATGATGTAGAACTATTATTGGCATAATCTCCGGGTACACTGCCAGCTGGACGGCACCGCAGAGATGGAGACTGTGGTGAACTTGTGAGGAGGATTGAACTTCTATCAGCCTCAGATGATGTAGAACTATTATTAGGCATAATCTCCGGTACACTGCCACTGGACGGCACCGCAGAGATGGAGACTGTGGTGGAACTTGTGAGGAGGATTGAACCTTCTATCAGCCTCAGATGATGTAGAACTATTATTGGCATAATCTCCGGGTACACTGCCAGCTGGACGGCACCGCAGAGATGGAGACTGTGTGAGGAACTTGTGAGGAGGATTGAACCTTCTATCAGCATCAGATGATGTAGAACTATTATTGGCATAATCTCCGGGTACACTGCCAGCTGGACGGCACCGCAGAGATGGAGACTGTGGTGGAACTTGTGAGGAGGATTGAACCTTCTATCAGCCTCAGATGATGTAGAACTATTATTGGCATAATCTCCGGGTACACTGCCAGCTGGACGGCACCAGAGAGATGGAGACTGTGGAGGAACTTGTGAGGAGGATTGAACCTTCTATCAGCCTCAGATGCTGTAGAACTATTATTGGCATAATCTCCGGGTACACTGCCAGCTGGACGGCACCGCAGAGATGGAGACTGTGGTGAACTTGTGAGGAGGATTGAACCTTCTATCAGCCTCAGATGATGTAGAACTATTATTGGCATAATCTCCGGGTACACTGCCAGCTGGACGGCACCGCAGAGATGGAGACTGTGGTGGAACTTGTGAGGAGGATTGAACCTTCTATCAGCCTCAGATGATGTAGAACTATTATTGGCATAATCTCGGGTACACTGCCAGCTGGACGGCACCGCAGAGATGGAGACTGTGGTGGAACTTGTGAGGAGGATTGAACCTTCTATCAGCCTCAGATGTGTAGAACTATTATTGGCATAATCTCCGGGTACACTGCCAGCTGGACGGCACGCAGAGATGGAGACTGTGGTGGAACTTGTGAGGAGGATTGAACCTTCTATCAGCCTCAGATGATGTAGAACTATTATTGGCATAATCTCCGGGTACACTGCCAGCTGGACGGCACGCAGAGATGGAGACTGTGGTGAACTTGTGAGGAGGATTGAACCTTCTATCAGCCTCAGATGATGTAGAACTATTATTGGCATAATCTCCGGGTCACTGCCACTGACGGCACGCGATGGAACTGTGTGACTGGAGGGATGAACTTACAGCCTATGTAGAACTATTGAATCTCGGTACACGCCAGGAGCACTGCAGAGATGGGATGTGAACTTGTGAGGAGGATTGAACCTTCTATCAGCCTCAGATGATGTAGAACTATTATTGGCATAATCTCCGGGTACACTGCCAGCTGGACGGCACGCAGAGATGGAGACTGTGGTGGAACTTGTGAGGAGGATTGAACCTTCTATCAGCCTCAGATGTGTAGAACTATTATTGGCATAATCTCCGGGTACACTGCCAGCTGGACGGCACCGCAGAGATGGAGACTGTGGTGGAACTTGTGAGGAGGATTGAACCTTCTATCAGCCTCAGATGATGTAGAACTATTATTGGCATAATCTCCGGGTACACTGCCAGCTGGACGGCACCGCAGAGATGGAGACTGTGGTGAACTTGTGAGGAGGATTGAACCTTCTATCAGCCTCAGATGATGTAGAACTATTATTGGCATAATCTCCGGGTACACTGCCAGCTGGACGGCACCGCAGAGATGGAGACTGTGGTGGAACTTGTGAGGAGGATTGAACCTTCTATCAGCCTCAGATGATGTAGAACTATTATTGGCATAATCTCCGGTACACTGCCAGCTGGACGGCACCGCAGAGATGGAGACTGTGGTGGAACTTGTGAGGAGGATTGAACCTTCTATCAGCCTCAGATGATGTAGAACTATTATTGGCATAATCTCCGGGTACACTGCCAGCTGGACGGCACCGCAGAGATGGAGACTGTGGAGGAACTTGTGAGGAGGATTGAACCTTCTATCAGCATCAGATGCTGTAGAACTATTATTGGCATAATCTCCGGGTACACTGCCAGCTGGACGGCACTGCAGAGATGGAGACTGTGGTGGAACTTGTGAGGAGGATTGAACCTTCTATCAGCCTCAGATGATGTAGAACTATTATTGGCATAATCTCCGGGTACACTGCCAGCTGGACGGCACTGCAGAGATGGAGACTGTGGTGGAACTTGTGAGGAGGATTGAACCTTCTATCAGCCTCAGATGATGTAGAACTATTATTGGCATAATCTCCGGGTACACTGCCAGCTGGACGGCACCGCAGAGATGGAGACTGTGGTGAACTTGTGAGGAGGATTGAACCTTCTATCAGCCTCAGATGTGTAGAACTATTATTGGCATAATCTCCGGGTACACTGCCAGCTGGACGGCACGCAGAGATGGAGACTGTGGTGAACTTGTGAGGAGGATTGAACCTTCTATCAGCCTCAGATGATGTAGAACTATTATTGGCATAATCTCCGGGTACACTGCCAGCTGGACGGCACCGCAGAGATGGAGACTGTGGTGGAACTTGTGAGGAGGATTGAACCTTCTATCAGCCTCAGATGATGTAGAACTATTATTGGCATAATCTCCGGGTACACTGCCAGCTGGACGGCACCGCAGAGATGAGAGACTGTGGTGGAACTTGTGAGGAGGATTGAACCTTCTATCAGCCTCAGATGATGTAGAACTATTATTGGCATAATCTCCGGGTACACTGCCAGCTGGACGGCACCGCAGAGATGGAGACTGTGGTGGAACTTGTGAGGAGGATTGAACCTTCTATCAGCCTCAGATGATGTAGAACTATTATTGGCATAATCTCCGGGTACACTGCCAGCTGGACGGCACCGCAGAGATGGAGACTGTGGTGAACTTGTGAGGAGGATTGAACCTTCTATCAGCCTCAGATGATGTAGAACTATTATTGGCATAATCTCCGGTACACTGCCAGCTGGACGGCACCGCAGAGATGGAGACTGTGGTGGAACTTGTGAGGAGGATTGAACCTTCTATCAGCCTCAGATGATGTAGAACTATTATTGGCATAATCTCCGGGTACACTGCCAGCTGGACGGCACCGCAGAGATGGAGACTGTGGAGGAACTTGTGAGGAGGATTGAACCTTCTATCAGCCTCAGATGCTGTAGAACTATTATTGGCATAATCTCCGGGTACACTGCCAGCTGGACGGCACGCAGAGATGGAGACTGTGGTGGAACTTGTGAGGAGGATTGAACCTTCTATCAGCCTCAGATGATGTAGAACTATTATTGGCATAATCTCCGGGTACACTGCCAGCTGGACGGCACCGCAGAGATGAGACTGTGGTGGAAACTTGTGAGGAGGATTGAACCTTCTATCAGCCTCAGATGATGTAGAACTATTATTGGCATAATCTCCGGGTACACTGCCAGCTGGACGGCACCGCAGAGATGGAGACTGTGGTGGAACTTGTGAGGAGGATTGAACCTTCTATCAGCCTCAGATGATGTAGAACTATTATTGGCATAATCTCCGGGTACACTGCCAGCTGGACGGCACGCAGAGATGGAGACTGTGGTGGAACTTGTGAGGAGGATTGAACCTTCTATCAGCCTCAGATGATTGAACTATTATTGGCATAATCTCCGGTACACTGCCAGCTGGACGGCACCGCAGAGATGGAGACTGTGGAGGAACTTGGAGGAGGATTGAACCTTCTATCAGCTCAGATGTGTAGAACTATTATTGGCATAACTCCGGGTACACTGCCAGCTGGACGGCACCGCAGAGATGGAGACTGTGGTGGAACATTGTGAGGAGGATTGAACCTTCTATCAGCCTCAGATGATGTAGAACTATTATTGGCATAATCTCCGGGTACACTGCCAGCTGGACGGCACCGCAGAGATGGAGACTGTGGTGGAACTTGTGAGGAGGATTGAACCTTCTATCAGCCTCAGATGATGTAGAACTATTATTGGCATAATCTCCGGGTACACTGCCAGCTGGACGGCACCGCAGAGATGGAGACTGTGGAGGAACTTGTGAGGAGGATTGAACCTTCTATCAGCTCAGATGCTGTAGAAACTATTATTGGCATAATCTCCGGGTACACTGCCAGCTGGACGGCACCGCAGAGATGGAGACTGTGGTGAAACTTGTGAGGAGGATTGAACCTTCTATCAGCCTCAGATGATGTAGAACTATTATTGGCATAATCTCCGGTACACTGCCAGCTGGACGGCACCGCAGAGATGGGACTGTGGTGAACTTGTGGAGGATTGAACCTTCTATCAGCCTCAGATGATGTAGAACTATTATTGGCATAATCTCCGGTACACTGCCAGCTGGACGGCACCGCAGAGATGGAGACTGTGGTGGAACTTGTGAGGAGGATTGAACCTTCTATCAGCCTCAGATGATGTAGAACTATTATTGGCATAATCTCCGGGTACACTGCCAGCTGGACGGCACCGCAGAGATGGAGACTGTGGTGGAACTTGTGAGGAGGATTGAACCTTCTATCAGCCTCAGATGATGTAGAACTATTATTGGCATAATCTCGGGTACACTGCCAGCTGGACGGCACCGCAGAGATGGAGACTGTGGTGGAACTTGTGAGGAGGATTGAACCTTCTATCAGCCTCAGATGATGTAGACCTATTATTGGCATAATCTCCGGGTACACTGCCAGCTGGACGGCACCGCAGAGATGGAGACTGTGGAGGAACTTGTGAGGAGGATTGAACCTTCTATCAGCATCAGATGCTGTAGAACTATTATTAGCATAATCTCCGGGTACACTGCCAGCTGGACGGCACCGCAGAGATGGAGACTGTGGAGGAACTTGTGAGGAGGATTGAACCTTCTTTCAGCCTCAGATGATGTAGAACTATTATTGGCATAATCTCCGGGTACACTGTGTAGCCCTGGTACACAATACCAGGAGGATGAGTGGAGAGGTAACGGTTAAGGGCTCTCCATGATATCACGTACACTTCGGACACACCCAGCAGGGGTGTGGAGGGGAGTGCTGAGTAGTCTGAGTTCAGTTCAGTCAGTGACTCGAAAGAGTTAGGAAGTGCAGTCTTTGTGCAGTTCAGAAAGTGGAGTCCAGTAAAGGTGAGCCAGTTCACCTCAGCCTGGTCAGAGCTGTGCCCCACTAGAGGATGGACTGAGACATCTGTTGAGAGTCTGAGCAAATCGAAGGGCATAGTGGAAGAGAACAGAAAAGTGCCATCGGTATAGAATACCTGCACATTGTTACCGGTCACTGGAGACCGAAGCATCACCATAGCTTCATGCATGGTGGTAGGAAACCCAGAGGCTTACCGGACCTTAGGTAATGGAAAGCAGCCCTGAAGAGTCAGTACGTATCTGGGGTCAGGGAGAGTGAGAACCTTGAGTCAGTGCACGACAGGAATTGGAACTCATCTCTCTCAGAAGAAGGCTCCAACCACAAAACTGACCGGGCAGCACAGCTTTGGAAAAGCTGGAGATTATAGAGGGAACTACGCTTCATGCTGGTTGTACTCATCATCATTTGAAAGTAAAGGAGGCCCCTAACTTGCTTAGCCGTTGCCTCAAAGCTCATCCTCCATCAACCCATCAGCCTCCCTGGGACCTGCCTGAACAACTTGAAGTAAAGGTATGGAAAGACGCTGATGTGTGAGACTGTGTTATTTGATTGCATTCCTGCACTACCCTATCATTACTATCGACCTGAGGGAAGAGTCCCACCTGTAGGGGACCTGACATCTAGCTGCCTCACTATCCCCTCAGAGATCTACAGCAGCGCTGGTACAAATTACCAGAGACTACAGGTGGCGTCACGAACTGTATATATATATCCCCTGTAAATATACCCCCCAACATACGTCTGACCGCCAGGGCCACAGACCGAGCCACCGCTACCTGTGACAATCCCATAGACTTCTACGGGCTCGGCTCTGAGTACCCCATTGCCCTGGAAACCCACAATTGTGGTGCGTGGTCGAGACAAAAATTTGGCGTCACGAACAGGATACGAAACTTGCAGCATAGCGAGCCCTGTGTGCCTGTGGAGTGTTTTGGCGAAAAAGACTGTTGCTGTTGTTTGGCGCCAAATACCGCCATATTTGCCGCCAGATTCGCGCCCTAAGGCGCTGGAGAAGAAGGTGGGCGTACCTGAAAGAGCGCGCAAAGTCTTGGACAGCCCCCGGCTCTGACTCAGCGGCAGGTCCTGCAACAGGAAGTGAACGCTCTGACATCAGAGCGCCTGCGACGAAGGTCCTGTTCCCACTGCGGTGCCTGTGAAATAGCAGCGTCTGAAACCGGTAGGCTCCGTTTAACCAAGGGGGCGCTAAGATGTCACAACAACCGGCTGACAGTGCGGCCCCAGCCGGAGTCCCCAATCCCGCACCGTCTGGTATTGTAGCGCCAGATGGGGGCGCAGGCCCTGCACCCAGTCCGGTAGTCCCGATCATGCCACTAACGCTCCCATATATGCCTGGGGCGAAATGGCTTCCCCAGTACAGCGGTGAGCCAGGCACATTAGCAGGCTTCAAGCGGAAGTTATGCAGCATCCTAGAAATGTACTCCATGCCTGAGAGACAAAAAGCTGCTGTGCTAATAGGGCAGCTAACTGGCGCTGCTGAGAGGGAAGTGGAGACTTGGGATACCGTTGATCAGGAGTCGGTACCTGCGATCTTCCTTAAGCTGCATGCCATATTTGAAGACCGCACAGAAACGGATCTCCGGATGGCCTTCTATCACTGTTCACAACAGCCAGGTGACAGCATCCGGGACTACGCTTGCCGACTACAAGGAGCCCTGAGAGCTCTTAAGCAGATTAACAATTTAAATGCTATCGATGAGAATAAGATGCTGAAGGAACAATTTATACAGGGATTGAGATCCCAAGAGGAGCGCAGAACTGTAAACTGGTGGTCCTTAGATCATCCGGATGCTACCTTTGATGCCCTAAAGGACATGGCAATAAAAGGGCTGCGGCCCCTGGGCAAACCTGAGGTGGCAACCCAACATCATCAGGCTGAAGTCACTCTGGAACCGGCAATAAACCCCTTTTCCCCGTTAGTGGCCGAAGCCAAAGCGCAGGTGACCCCTCCTAGTGAATTGGATTGTCTGGCTCAGAGGTGCGCCAGCTGACTAAAAATCTGGCTGCTGTAATGAGTGCCCTGCAACTGCGGAAAGAGGAAGAAGGGAAGATCTTGTTAGCAGACTGCCCAGAAGACGTCCCGTGGATGCACCGGAGAAGAAAGAAGACGTCGCCCCCCGGAGGAGGACAACGCCACCCCCAGGAGCGACCTCTGATCAACACCCTCCTCGTCGAGAGATCATCTGTTACCGATGCAACCGGAAAGGTCATCTGTCTCCACAGTGTCCTTTAAACGGGCAGAACCTGGGTCCGAGGGCCAACACCCAGGAGAATACCCGTCAGGCCCCCTAGACTGGAACCGCAGGTATGTGGGTGGGCGACCCTACCTGTCTATCATCTTAGATGGTATTGCAGTTCCGGCATTGTTAGACACTGGGTCCCAGGTGACCCTAATTCCTGATGCCCTCTATACTAAGTACTGGTCAATGGACAGTCTTAAACCCCGAGCTCTGACTTTACCGTGTATGCTTCTAATGGTCTTCCTGTAGAAGTACTTGGGACAAAATGTGTAGATGTAAAGGTGGGCAGAGAGGAGTTGAAAGACCAGGGGCTTCTGGTAGTAAAGACTGTAAATGAGGAGAACGGTTTAAATATAATTTTGGGTACTAACATTATCGGTAATTGTTTGGGAGAAGTTGTGTTCTTGCTCCAACAGCTCGCTGAGATTGCCCGACCAAGGCAGAGAGGAGTAATCCAAAGAGAGATCCGGGCCCTGGTGTGTCAGCAGCAAGCGAAGCTTACAGACGGCGAAATTGGTAATGTACGGGTCACTGACTCGGATCCTATTGTGATACCCCAATGAGTAAAATGATCATTTGGTGCAGGGCAGCCATAGGTCTGAGAGGACAGAATTAACAAGCTGTAGTAGAACCCCACCATTCAGAACATAGACCTACACTTATGACTGCTAGGGGAGTAGTAGAAGTGGTGAATGGAAGAGTACCGGTACGGCTTCTCAATTGGGGAGATGATGAAGTAAACTTACCCCGTTATGCAACCATTGCTAAACTACATGCTGTTGATAATAATTCTATTCTCCCCGGCTGAGTCCTTAGACTCCTGTCAAATAGCGGAGGACAATGACCCAGCAACTCAGGTGGCGGAATGGTGTCAGCAACTCCATGTTGGGACGGACACCACTCCCGCTCACCAGAAGCAAGGGGTATTACGGGTGGTGCAAGAGTACGCCCAAGTGTTTAGCAAGAATCCCTTGATTTTGGGATAATTAAGGGAGTACAACATCATATCCCTACAGGCAGTCATCCTCCCATCAAAGAGCGGTATAGGCCCATACCTCCAGCTCATTATCAGAAGGCTAAAGAAATGTTGCATGATATGAAGAAAGCTGGGGTGATAAGGGATAGTTGTAGCCCCTGGGCAGCCCTCTAGTCCTGGTTAAAAAGAAAGATGGTAGTATGAGAATGTGTGTGGATTACAGGCAGGTGAACCGCATAACACACAAGGATGCATACCCGTTACCACGCATAGAGGAATCATTAGCTGCTCTGAAAACGGCTAACTACTTTTCTACCCTTGATCTGACTAGTGGTTACTGGCAAGTGGCTGTGGCTGAGGAGGATCGTGAGAAAACGGCTTTCACCACCCCAATGGGGCTCTGTGAGTTCGACAGAATGCCGTTTGGGCTCAGCAGTGCCCCAGGAACATTTCAGAGAGTGATGGAAAATTGTCTGGGACATCTCAATTTTGAAACCGTGCTGCTATACCTAGACGACGTTATCGTGTATTCCAAGACATATGAGGACCATCTGAAACACCTGGCAGAAGTGTTTGAGTCCCTGTCCAGGTACGGGATGAAATTAAAACCCTCAAAATGCCATCTACTCAAACAGAAGGTACAATACTTGGGGCACATCGTCAGTTCGGAAGGAGTAGCGCCGGACCCAGAGAAAGTCACTGCCATCCAGAAGTGGCCGGAGCCGAAGAACCTTAAGGAAGTGCGACAGTTCCTGGGACTAACGGGTTACTACAGAAGGTTCGTGAAAGATTACACGAAGAAGGCAGCTCCTTTACAGGACCTCCTGGTAGGACAATCCTTAAAGAGCAGAAACCCTCCCTTTAATTGGGGTAAAGAACAGGCTGAAGCATTCCAAAAGATGAAAGAGATCCTTTCAGGTGATGAGATCTTAACCTATCCTGATTACAGCCAACCGTTCCTGTTGTACACCGACGCCAGTAATGAAGGGTTGGGAGCAGTTCTCAGTCAGAAGCAGAATGGCCAAGAAAAAGTCATCGCATATGCCAGCAGAAAACTCAGGCCAACTGAAAGGAATCCGGAAAATTATAGCAGCTTCAAGCTGGAGTTTCTGGCGCTGGTCTGGGCCATTACTGAAAGATTTAAGCACTATCTGGCCTCCAATAAGTTCACGGCGTACACAGACAACAACCCCTTAACGCACCTGGAAACCGCCAAGCTGGGTGCCATGGAGCAGCGATGGATGGCTCGGTTGTCCAATTACCAGTTTACTATCAAGTACCGGGCAGGTCGAAAGAATGCTAATGCTGACGCATTGTCTCGAATGCCGCATGACTCTGACACGGAAGAAGAATCGGACGACCTGGAAGAAATTGAGCTACCTGCGTTCCATCGAAATGGGGTAGTCCACGAGCATCGAGTCAACAGAAAGCAGTATGGTGCAACATTAAATCCTTTACCCCATCACAGCTGGAAAGAGACTCAGGACAGTGATCCAGTGGTCAGCCGCATCAAGGAGTTGTTAAGACAGGAAGGCTCCTCTTTGGAAAAGGATGCACCTATGTCAGCCAAGCTCCTGTGGAACGAGAGAAGCAGGTTGTTCCTATACCGTGAGAAGTTGTGCAGGAGATACGTCAACCCCAGAACCCATGAGATGGTCTGGCAAATCGTGGTCCCCAAGGCAGACGTCCCAATGGTGTTGGAAGCTACCACGATCAAGCAGGACACTTTGGCTGGAGAAAGCTGGAGACCCTGTTGAGATGCCGGTTCTACTGGGTAGGGATGCGCAGCTCCATTGAGAGGTGGTGTCGGAACTGTGGACCCTGTGGTCTCAGAAGGAAGGACTACGGTAGTCAGAAGGCACCCCTGCAACCTATCCGGACGACTCGCCCCCTGGAGATTGTGGCCCTGGACCACGTCAAACTGTCGCCAAGTAGATCTGGATACTCATACGCCCTGACCATGGTGGACCATTACTCCAGATTTCTGGTGGTTGTTCCAGTTAAGGATCAGACCGCAGTGACGGCCGCGAAAACCTTTCAAGCAAGTTTCTGCAGACCGCATGGGTATCCGGAGCAAGTATTAACCGATCAAGGACCTGCTTTCGAAGCTGATTTATTCAAGGAATTCTGTCACATGTACGGGTGCAAGAAAATTAGAACAACGCCATACCACCCTCAAACCAACGGTCTTTGTGAAAAAATGAACCATATTGTCCTTGACTTGTTGAGATCCATACCGTTGGAAGACAGAAATCGATGGCCGGACTTACTACCTGATTTGGTTGATTTGTATAACCATATTCCTGTAAGTTCTACTAACTGCACTCCAGCCTATCTTATGAGAGCAAGGCCCGGAAGACTACCAATGGATTTAGAACTTGGAGTGGTAGAACCGGAGGTAGACGACGCCGTTGAAAACTGGGACATAAATCGGCAAGAGCAGTACAGAAGAGTGCAAATCTGTGTAGAGGAAAGTCTCAACAAGGCACGGGAGAAACAGGAAGATATTTACAACAGAAATGCTCCTGCCAAGCCTTTGATGCCTGGAGAAGTGGTATTAAAAAGAAAAAGGAAAATGCACAAATTGGATAACCAGTGGGAAAAAGAACCCTACGTCGTACAAGATTCTAAATATGACAACAGAAAAGTTTGTATCATTAGTAAGGACGGAGGAAGAACAATAACCACTGTGTCCAGAGACCATTTGAAATTGTGTCCAGAACCCTTAAAGCGTTGTGAAAAGAACCCTGTCATCAATCAAGAAGAAAGAAAAGAAGAGGTCATACACACGGATCTGGGAGATTTTCCTGCGGATTGGCCTAGACTGGGAGATGCTGTAATAGTTCCGGTGTTGCAGTTTTATCAGCCACAAGAGGAAGTTCTACCTCCAGTTATGCCCGTGGTACCAGTTGAGCCAGTTCAGGAGTTACCCATTCCAGCAACACCTCAACCCGCGGAATCTCAAGAAGGATCATCTGAAGCAGCGCCCCATACTATGGGATCCCCTGGTGAAGCTGACTCACACCGCCCAGCCATCAGTACGCTTGCCAGATCCATAGAAAGATTGAGGCAGTTCTATAGTTTGCCGTTACGCAGTGCAGACAGATCGCAACTTAATATACCTGAAGCTACTCCACGTAGATCAGAGCGAATCACAAAAGGGAAGATACCCATTCGATACCAGCAGTAATTATAACA
Organism: Oophaga sylvatica; assembly: GCA_033576555.1. NCBI lineage: Eukaryota > Metazoa > Chordata > Amphibia > Anura > Dendrobatidae > Oophaga > Oophaga sylvatica. The sequence goes on from JARQOD010009557.1 coordinate 21,610, forward strand.
AATTAATGTGAATATTGTAAAAAGTATATATATATGTGTCTTTTCCTTATGGTGTCTTATAATGGACTCAGAGGCTGAGGACTGTGCCAGCCCAGAACTTATCTTGTAAATAGTTGCACTAAGGTGCCTTTTAATGGTTTCACACGAAGCCTTGACTTACCTCTGAACATAAAACCCGTGTGGTGAGGCACTGAGTGAGGTCTGCATTCGGATGTCCTGCAGCCCACCCAGGACCCACGTTGAAGGTTTGGTGCGGGTCCTTCACAAGAATATTGCCGTTTATTTATGAACATGTTTATTTAATATTTCGTATTTTTCTATATTCAATGTGTTGTTAGCAACGTTCAAGACATTCTTACCTCCCGGATGGGACGAATTAATGTTTAATGTTGATGTTTAATGCATAAACAAAAATGTCTCTTGTATTTCACAGCCCGGGAGTGCTGTCGTTTACCATGGGGGAATGTGTAGCCCTGGTACACAATACCAGGAGGATGAGTGGAGAGGTAACGGTTAAGGGCTCTCCATGATATCACGTACACTTCGGACACACCCAGCAGGGGTGTGGAGGGGAGTGCTGAGTAGTCTGAGTTCAGTTCAGTCAGTGACTCGAAAGAGTTAGGAAGTGCAGTCTTTGTGCAGTTCAGAAAGTGGAGTCCAGTAAAGGTGAGCCAGTTCACCTCAGCCTTGTCAGAGCTGTGCCCCACTAGAGGACGGACTGAGACATCTGTTGAGAGTCTGAGCAAATCGAAGGGCATAGTGGAAGAGAACAGAAAAGTGCCATCGGTATAGAATACCTGCACATTGTTACCGGTCACTGGAGACCGAAGCATCACCATAGCTTCATGCATGGTGGTAGGAAACCCAGAGGCTTACCGGACCTTAGGTAACGGAAAGCAGCCCCTGAAGAGTCAGTACGTATCTGGGGTCAGGGAGAGTGAGAACCTTGAGTCAGTGCACGACAGGAATTGGAACTCAGCTCTCTCAGAAGAAGGCTCCAACCACAAAACTGACCGGGCAGCACAGCTTTGGAAAAGCTGGAGATTATAGAGGGAACTACGCTTCATGCTGGTTGTACTCATCATCATTTGAAAGTAAAGGAGGCCCCTAACTTGCTTAGCCGTTGCCTCAAAGCTCATCCTCCATCAACCCCATCAGCCTCCCTGGGACCTGCCTGAACAACTTGAAGTAAAGGTATGGAAAGACGCTGATGTGTGAGACTGTGTTATTTGATTGCATTCCTGCACTACCCTATCATTACTATCGACCTGAGGGAAGAGTCCACCTGTAGGGGACCTGACATCTAGCTGCCTCACCATCCCCTCAGAGATCTACAGCAGCGCTGGTACAAATTACCAGAGACTACAGGTGGCGTCACGAACTGTATATATATATCCCCTGTAAATATACCCCCAACATACGCCTGACCGCCAGGGCCACAGACCGAGCCACCGCTACCTGTGACAATCCCATAGACTTCTACGGGCTCGGCTCTGAGTACCCCATTGCCCTGGAAACCCACAATTGTGGTGCGTGGTCGAGACAACACTGCCAGCTGGACGGCACCGCAGAGATGGAGATTGTGGTGGAACTTGTGAGGAGGATTGAACCTTCTATCAGCCTCAGATGATGTAGAACTATTTTTGGCATAATCTCCGGGTACACTGCCAGCTGGACGGCACCGCAGAGATGGAGACTATGGTGGAACTTGTGAGGAGGATTGAACCTTCTATCAGCCTCAGATGATGTAGAACTATTATTGGCATAATCTCCGGGTACACTGCCAGCTGGACGGCACTGCAGAGATGGAGACTGTGGTGGAACTTGTGAGGAGGATTGAACCTTCTATCAGCCTCAGATGATGTTGAACTATTTTTGGCATAATCTCCGGGTACACTGCCAGCTGGACGGCACCGCAGAGATGGAGACTGTGGAGGAACTTGTGAGGAGGATTGAACCTTCTATCAGCCTCAGATGATGTTGAACTATTTTTGGCATAATCTCCGGGTACACTGCCAGCTGGACGGCACCGCAGAGATGGAGACTGTGGAGGAACTTGTGAGGAGGATTGAACCTTCTATCAGCCTCAGATGATGTTGAACTATTTTTGGCATAATCTCCGGGTACACTGCCAGCTGGATGGCACCGCAGAGATGGAGACTGTGGTGGAACTTGTGAGGAGGATTGAACCTTCTATCAGCCTCAGATGATGAACTATTATTGGCATAATCTCCGGGTACACTGCAGCTGGACGGCACCGCAGAGATGGAGACTATGGTGGAACTTGTGAGGAGGATTGAACCTTTTATCAGCTTCAGATGATGTAGAACTATTATTGGCATAATCTCTGGGTACACTGCCAGCTGGACGGCACCGCAGAGATGGAGACTGTGGTGGAACTTGTGAGGAGGATTGAACCTTCTATCAGCCTCAGATGATGTAGACCTATTATTGGCATAATCTCCGGGTACACTGCCAGCTGGACGGCACCGCAGAGATGGAGACTGTGGTGGAACTTGTGAGGAGGATTGAACCTTCTATCAGCCTCAGATGTTGAACTATTATTAGCATAATCTCCGGGTATACTGCCAGCTGGACGGCACTGCAGAGATGGAGACTGTGGTGGAACTTGTGAGGAGGATTGAACCTTCTATCAGCCTCAGATGATGTTGAACTATTTTTGGCATAATCTCCGGGTACACTGCCAGCTGGACGGCACCGCAGAGATGGAGACTGTGGAGGAACTTGTGAGGAGGATTGAACCTTTTATCAGCATCAGATGCTGTAGAACTATTATTAGCATAATCTCCGGGTACACTGCCAGCTGGACGGCACTGCAGAGATGGAGACTGTGGTGGAACTTGTGAGGAGGATTGAACCTTCTATCAGCCTCAGATGATGTAGAACTATTATTGGCATAATCTCCGGGTACACTGCCAGCTGGACGGCACCGCAGAGATGGAGACTGTGGAGGAACTTGTGAGGAGGATTGAACCTTCTATCAGCATCAGATGCTGTAGAACTATTATTGGCATAATCTCCGGGTACACTGCCAGCTGGACGGCACTGCAGAGATGGATACTGTGGTGGAACTTGTGAGGAGGATTGAACCTTCTATCAGCCTCAGATGACGTAGAACTATTATTGGCATAATCTCCGGGTACACTGCCAGCTGGACGGCACAGCAGAGATGGAGACTGTGGAGGAACTTGTGAGGAGGATTGAACCTTCTATCAGCCTCAGATGATGAACTATTATTGGCATAATCTCCGGGTACACTGCGAGCTGGACGGCACTGCAGAGATGGAGACTGTGGTGGAACTTGTGAGGAGGATTGAACCTTCTATCAGCCTCAGATGATGTAGAACTATTATTGGCATAATCTCCGGGTACACTGCCAGCTGGACGGCACCGCAGAGATGGAGACTGTGGAGGAACTTGTGAGGAGGATTGAACCTTCTATCAGCATCAGATGCTGTAGAACTATTATTGGCATAATCTCCGGGTACACTGCCAGCTGGACGGCACTGCAGAGATGGATACTGTGGTGGAACTTGTGAGGAGGATTGAACCTTCTATCAGCCTCAGATGACGTAGAACTATTATTGGCATAATCTCCGGGTACACTGCCAGCTGGACGGCACAGCAGAGATGGAGACTGTGGAGGAACTTGTGAGGAGGATTGAACCTTCTATCAGCCTCAGATGATGAACTATTATTGGCATAATCTCCGGGTACACTGCCAGCTGGACGGCACCGCCGAGATGGAGACTGTGGTGGAACTTGTGAGGAGGATTGAACCTTCTATCAGCCTCAGATGATGTAGAATATTATTGGCATAATCTCCAGGTACACTGCCAGCTGGACGGCACCGCAGAGATGGATACTGTGGGGAACTTGTGAGGAGGATTGAAACTTCTATCAGCCTCAGATGATGAACTATTATTGGCATAATCTCCGGTACACTGCCAGCTGGACGGCACCGCAGAGATGGATGACTGTGGAGGAACTTGTGAGGAGGATTGAAACTTCTATCAGCCTCAGATGATGAAACTATTATTGGCATAATCTCCGGTACACTGCCAGCTGGACGGCACCGCAGAGATGGAGACTGTGGTGGAACTTGTGAGGAGGATTGAAACTTCTATCAGCCTCAGATGATGAAACTATTATTGGCATAATCTCCGGGTACACTGCCAGCTGGACGGCACCGCAGAGATGGAGACTTGGTGGAACTTGTGAGGAGGATTGAACCTTCTATCAGCCTCAGATGATGAACTATTATTGGCATAATCTCCGGGTACACTGCCAGCTGGACGGCACCGCAGAGATGGGGAACACTGCAGTCAAGAAGCCATAAATATGTGACAGTTTCTGCACTAGAGCAATGCAGCACCAAACAGCAAAGAGTGTTAGAAGAAGTGTAGATCCACTAAATTAAGTTTTAAAATTTTTCAGGCGCAAGTGATTGGTTCTATTTACATATTGTGCCACATTCAAAAGGACAGGGCCTCTGTGGGAATCGTAGAATTAAATATTAATTAAGCTGCAATATGATTATTCCTTTCCACATGATACTAGTGGCCAAAGCCCAACAAGATCATCGACTGGAAAAGTATGAGTATACATCTCCTGCCAGGAGAATAAGAGTCAGCTGTTGCCCCATCTGCCATACATTCACCTAACATGACTCAATAAGGGGCGCAGTGAGAGGACGTGTCCCAGGACCACTGTATGGATTATGGATGTCTCTAAATTAGGACAATTAGAGTTGGTTTGAATTTTTATTTTTTTTTTTCAATCTAATTAGTTACAATAACAGTGTATACTTTTATAATGTCTATTTATTACATATTTTACATATCCCATAGCCAAAAATCTTAAAGTAGATGCACATTTTAGCTGCTGAATTGTGCACTTCATGTGATTTCTGAATAGGCTAGAAAATACAACTTTAACCCTTTCTTACAATATTTAATAAACAGTTTACCAGCTATTGATTTCTTACTTTTGATGTGCGTCTGGAAAAAATCCAAAATGTAGCAGTCGTACCATGTGACTGAAAGAGCTCTTCTTGTAAGAATGCGGATAGCTGGACTTCAATGTCTCCAAACCGTTGTTTGTATTGACATGAACATGTCGCTCTCTATTTCTATAGTAATGTGCCCGTTTCTAATTCAAATAAGAAAAAGTCACAATTAGATAAACTTTGAAGTATCCGCACATATAAACAAGATATTATAACAAATGTAAATGTCAGGTTTTCAACAACCCAGCGAAGACAAAAAAATTACAATAAAGTGGATAGGTGATATGAAATTTAGTCTTTTGGAAATCAGAAATATTTAATCTTGTTACTTTTAATCCTTCATGTAGATTAGTGGATGTAAAAATTCAATTATAGATGATTTTATATATCAGCAACAATAAAAAAGGAAAATGATCCCACTGCGCTCACACTACTTGTGTCTGATGTGATTGCGCACCAACCCAATAGAGCCCACTTATTGGCCACATGACTCACTTGTCAATGTCACAAAATCTATTAAAGGGAGGGGTATAGGTTATAAATTGATAAAGGTGAATCTTTTGATATATAGGTGTTGCTTAGGTAGTATAAAACCTCTAAGTATAGATTAGAAAAATTCTATTACATACAGATTTCAATCATAATTTAATAACAATCCTAATTTAGGCTGTGGTTCCACGTTACGGAAACACAGCACTTTGGACGGAGCGGAAAGTCAGCTCCGCCCAAAGCCCCGCCCCCTACTGTACGCGCGCTCATTCCGGAGGTGTTCAGGAACACATCCGGAATGATCGCAGGGCTACACAGCCCTGTGTTATTTCCCTTGCGGCAACGCAGCGTCACCGCAAGGGACTAGGACATGCTGTGGTCTGAAAAGACGCGCCGCATGTCCGGAAACACAGGTCTTCCGCCTGCGTGTTTTTAAGCATAGTGGAGACGGGATTTCTTGAAATCCCTTCCACTATGCTGTAACATCTGGACGCTGCGTGTTTGACGCTGCGCCAACGCACAGCGTCAAACACGCAGCAATTCCGGACTGTTTCCTGAACGTGGAAACATACCCTTATACCTTCAAAACAGAACCTGAAGATACACATCTTCCAACAATCCTACAACCTACAGTGACCCTTGCTCCAGCATACCACAGGACCAACAGCTCTACCCTCACCTACTGTATCCTCACCCATCCCTTGGACACTGTGAGCCGATGTGGACAGTGTCCTCGTGTCCTGTATAATTATTGTATTTGTTCTCACGTTTCTACAAGAGGTGTCTCCAACGCCTGCATAAACAATACATTTTTGGGATTACCGGTATACGTTATCTGTGTGCTATTTGATGCACTTTTCCACTTATTTAATATTAGCTTCACCACTTTATTCATTATATGTGAATTTTTCTTACTACGCACACTTCTTTTTCAGCCAGCATCACTTGCATAAATATTCTGCAGTCCTTATAGTCGTTATTTTCATCATATGGCATATATCCCCACATTAATCTCCTAACGGTGAGATTTTGCGCAGCTTGTGGAGTTATACCTATGGGGGTTTTTATGTGATATGCCCCTTATGTTTTTTATGTTGTATATATAGACATTCAGTAGACCTATTTCTTTAAAGTTTTTTCTGTTTTTAGCTTCTTAATCAATTTGTGAAAAAGGCGCACTCTTTCCTGGTACTGGTTTCTGCATCTCTACCTCCAAAGCAGCATTTATACTACTGTATCGCATGGCGTTCCTTTATGGTATTCAAAGGTAATTTTCTATCAGTTTTGTTGATATACTATAATCGTAGCGCGAGTATTAAATTCATTTATTTTTTTAAGTACTATAAATAAGATAGACAATTTAATACATGGGAAATAAAATGAGTCAATTTTTTTTTACAACCTAATACAAAAAATGGTCATACAGATGTTTATAACAAAATTTATTAAAAAATGCTGACCTAAAGTTTATTTTTAATTAATTTTGAGGATAACTCAAATTGGTTGTAATGCTGACTGCATACTACTAAGCAGGATACAATTCATGAGATCTATATAAATGTAATCCTGAAAGATATTACAAGCCGAAAACTTGACACCAGAGTGACTGGTCTGTAAAGGAACCCTTACAACTACCATATATACTTGAGAATAAGCAGGTCCTTAATATAAGCCGAGTTACCTAATGTAACCTATAAAACAAAAAAATAAAAACTCAAGTACAATCCGAGGGTAGAAATGCAGCAGATGCGCTGTCTCTCCTCCCCAGTCTTTTTCCTCGCCGTCTGTTGCTCTCCCTCCTTTGACTTCTCACTGTGGTCTGTTTCCAACCCCACTTCTTCACAGCAGCGGCGGCCTTGGTGGAAGCAGCAGTGGTCATGAAATTTATGGCACAGCGGTGGTGGTATCAGCGGCAAAGGGCCGTTAATCTATGGCACAGTGGTAGCAGCTGTGGGGCAGTCTGGCAGGGGCAGGCTGCAGCTCAAGCTTGTATCTCTGCTGCTGTAGGATTGGCTTCCTGGGTTCGTCACGTCTTGAATAAGCATGATTCAAGAATAAAAGGTAGCACACTGTAGTGCTATAGCTTGCGGACACAAAATATGAAAAATGAATTGCATCACTGCCTTAGAAATATGAAAAATTGAGAAGTCCTAGCGCATAAAAAGGCCAATTTATGTGTGCCTGGTAGCCACGTTAAGGCTCTTCTCGTATACCAGGTCCTAACTGTTGTGAATGTGCTAGAAATGAATTCTGAGCAGAAGCTCCCTCTGGTGGTTACAAACAGTACTGAACTATTCAATGAAGATTGTGAAGATTGGCGATCAGGTGTTACTGACTGGTCTTATATAAGGGAGGTTCCCTCCCATCAGGGTTGCCGGTGATCTATTGTTCTGGTCTCATCTTTGATTCCTGGTTCACTTTGAAGCTTGCTGTTTCGTGCCTGCATCTTCTGCTAACAGATAAGACATTTTCTTCTTTTAGTTTTTTGTGCTTGCTTTTTGCATTTTGTCCTGCACTTCTGTGGGGGTCTGCCGGGTCCCCTCCGGGGGCTTGTGCTCCTCTCAGTTTAGTTCTGCCACTGTTATTTGTTCATTTACCTTTTCCAGTTTTTTCAGTGGCTGCTGTTTTGTTTTGTTTCACCAGAGAACTAATTTAGGTGGTAGAGGTCGTGTGATCTCAGGTGTTTTTGTAATTAGTAGAGTTGGTACTTTTTAGCGTTTTTTGGGATTGCAGTAAGTGCCCTTCCTATCCTTTTCTGTCTAGGAAGTTTGGGCCCCAACGTTTGCTCATACTATTTTCTGTCTGTGCCTGTGTTTCCTCTTGTCTAACCGCCATTACATGTTTGGGGGCTTCCTATGTTCTTTGGGGATCTGCTCCGGGGCAGATAGTTTTCCTCTTTCTATCTTTAGGTGTAGTTAGCTTCTCAGGCTGTGACGAGGCGTCTAGGACCAACGTAGGTACGCTCCATGGCTGCCTTTAGTTGTGGTGGTTAGTCAGGGTGTCATGGAAATATATATGTATTCCATATATTCAAAATATATTCACATATATGTATTTACAGTTCACAGTTAGATAGATCTCACTTGCTAAAAAACCTTGTGCTCACATATTTCTAGGCCAGATATAATCAGTCGTTTTAAAGAAATCTGGCCTCCATGAGACCTTCGTAAAGGAACAAATGCATGAAGTACAAAATGTCCTATTAGATATCTGTTGTTTACATTATAGTTATGCAAGGCAACTAGGTCACAAGAATATAAAACAATAATTCTGCAACTTCAGCTCTTTTAATCATAATTATCATATTTACACTAGAACAGCCAATAATCTAGCAGCTTTTAATTGTATGTTAATTGACTAACCAGCCCCTTTTTGTAAACGTATAAAACCTTGAATTAATAATAAATGTATGTCTTTGACGAACTGTTATACTGACACTTTCGTGTGGACAGTCCTCATTTCGTTCTGAGCGCTCAAAAAGACATTATATAGAGATTTGAACATGGCAAGCAGCAAACACAGGATATTTTTATCCTAATTAAATTTCCATATCAGTTGGCGCCCAACGTGGGGCATTGGACGAAACGCACGAGGACTCGGCCGACCGGAGAGACGGGGGTGTTGGCCCTGGCCTTGGCACACTGGACGGAGACTGCAGCTCCATCAGTAAGGTAAGAAAACTTTGTCATCTTACCTGAATGTTCCCTGTGCCTAGTCCTAGCCTACACTTCCAGCCGGTCGGACGTGGTCATC
>JARQOD010009558.1:0-30879 GCA_033576555.1 Oophaga sylvatica
AACACCCACCCCCACCCACCCCACACACCCACCCCCCCCCCCCCCACCCCCCCCCCCCCCCCCCCCCCCCCCCCCGCGCAGTTTTGCGCGGTTTGAATCCGCGCATGTCATTCTTTGTGTGGAATCCACGGGGCTTTACACCTGCTCCATTATAGAAATCCCAGGGTCAAAACGGGGGTAATCGACAAAATCTGAAAAAAACCCGCGAAAATCGCACTAAATCTGCAGGTAAAATACGGCGTTTTACCTGTGGGTTTAGCAAAACCCAAAGGGGGAAAAAAATCTGCAGCAAAATCCGCAAGTGTGCACATACCTTGTAGCTGCGAACAGGGTTAACGGGGGGTTGGGGGTTTTAAAAAAAGAAAAGTAAATGTATTGCCGGGCCCCCAAATGTCACACAGTCTGCCAGGCCTTTTTACCAGCAGCTCGCAGAAATTTTTTTTTTTTAATTATCTCTTTAATAGCTTTTTACCAGGACGATCTGGCCACAGATGGCACAAACATTATTTCAGTGCTTTTAAGCTGACATAGTTCCGTGCAGAGGTCCTGTTTAACAGGTAATGTGCTGCCAAAAAACGATGATCTTTTATGCAGCAAAACTGAAATTTCACCCAATGAAGTATTTTTTATATCACGTCCCTATTTATACTGAAAGAAAGGACCCTGGAACACTTGTTTGTGATAATCGTGCAGTGAAAAGGGCCCTTCAGTGCAAATGTTTTTCAGAATCTTGGGAGTTTGTTATTCTACCTTTTGTTATATGGTCCCCTTCCCTTTATTAAATTGTTTGTTAGTAAAGGGGGGTAATTTTCGTCAAAAGAAAGCGCGTTGAATTCATCCCCCTTTGGCAAAAAAAATTAAATTTAAAAATAGGAAAAGACATATAAAAAATAAGAGATTCGGAAAAAAAAAAAATAAATAAAACATTGCAGATTCAGAAGAACACAGGTTTTAGCCAAAGGGTAAAAATTAATATTTAGGGGCAAGTTTGGTCCTTTTAGAATCGCTCACAAAAGCACCAACTCGCTCGAGTGCTCTCGACGCTTTATGGGTGCACTCGGCCCAATCTTACATAAGGGGCATGCATATCTGTGACCACTGGAATTTGGGGCCCCCCTTACTGGAAAATTTTGGGGGCCCCCTTGAGACTCCCCCCAGGCTCCACCCCACCCCCGCCTCCCCCTTTTGAACTATCCACAGTCAAAAGATTTTTTAAGCACCCCCACAAAGGAGATCTTTTGGGCCGGGGGCCCACTCTACTCTAACCCATTAACTTTGTTCAAATATCCAATCAAATTTGGTATATTTTTTTTTATTTTCAATTTTTAAAATGCCAATAATCACATACGTGGACAATACCCCCAACCATGACTGACACCATATTACCCAAAATAGTGACCAAATAATAGCACATCGAGGAAAAAATACCACCCCACCAGTCCAGTCACATTTCCACCTATGGTGACCCAAAAATTCACTTACAAGGGAAAAAATACCCCCACACCTGACCAGCCACATATTTCCACCCATAGGCCCCAAAAGCAAATCAAAAGGGGCAAAACGGCCACAATGATGGGAAAAAAATTACCCCACATGTGACTGACACTACATACTGATGCAGTGTGGACAATAAAAGTGAACCGTGACATTATACACGGGGCTCTGTATATAGGTTAAGTAAAGGGCAGTGATCATGGTGAATTGTAACCCGACCGCTGTATATAGTATACGTGATAGTGTCAGTCTAAGGGAACACCTGATCCCGGCGTCTCTAGGTGAAATCTTTAAATTTTCGCTTTTTTTCTTCACCAGCACGCCCCTCACTTTTCCCGCCAGGGGTCCTCTGCGAAAAAAACATGTTATTAGAGCTTTCTTGCAGAACCATTAGTTATTTTTTTTTCCCAAATTGTAAATACACCAGAGAAAAAAAAAAAGTCAACATGTCGCTCTGCACAGTAAAAAACCACCCTCCCATTTAAACAGTATCCTCAAAAAAAAAATAAATAATCACTGCAGTAAAAAATCCCAAATTTGCCCCCTTTTTAATTAAAATCTCCCAACTGGCCCCCTGGGTTTATTCGGGCCCCCGCCATTGTTTCCCCCACCCGCCACCAGTGATGTCCCCTCCCCCCTGACCTGTCCCTCTGTCCCATTGTACCTCCCCCCATGTCCCGCACCATCGTCTCCATCCTGCCCCAGATCCTGCCCCCCACATCTGTCCCCTGATCCTTTCCCCCCTGTCCCCCTCGACCATCCTGCCCCCTTTTATCCCGCACCCTCTGGGCTCCCTCCGCCCCAGACCATCGTCCCATGATCCCGCCCTATCTGTCCCCATGTATCCATCCCGCCCCATGATCCTGCACCATCTGTCTCCTTTGCCCAATGATCCTGCCCCTCTGTCCCATTCCCCGCCCCCAACCATCTGTCCCCTGTCCCGCCCCATCTTCCCCCTCGTATCCTCGCCCCCTGCCTGCCCCATCTATCCCACCCGCCCCAGGCCATTTGTCCCATGATCCGCCCATCGTCCCTGATCCGCCCCCTCTGTCTCCTGTTGCCCCTGATCCTGCCCCATCTATCTCCCTCCTGCCCCGGCCCTTTTTCCCCTGATCTGCCCCTCGTCCCATGTCCTGCCCATCTATCCATCCACCCTGATCCTGCACCCTCTGTCTCATCTTGCCCCTGATCCCGCCCCCATCGTTCCATCTTGCCCCCTCTGTCTTCATCCTGCCCTGTTCCAAACCTGCCCCCGTCTCCCAAATGCCCCGTGTCTCCCAAACCCGCCCCCTGTCTCCAATCCCGCCCCGTGTCTCCCAACCCACCCCCCGTGTCTCCATCCAGCCCCAGTGATTCCATCCCGCCCCAGTGACTCCACCTGCCCAGTGACTCCATCCGCCCCCCGTGACTCCATCCTGCATCCTCTACTCTATCCTGCCCCGTGATTTCCCTCCCGCCCCCCCGTGACCCATCCTGCCCCAATGACTCCATCCTGCCCTGTTCTCCATCCTGCCCCCCTGACTCCATCCCGCCCCCGTGTTTATCCTTCCGTGTTTTTCCCTCTGCCCCTGATTTTAATCCCGCCGCCCCCGTGACTCCACCCGCCCCAGTGTTCCATCCTGCCCCCCTGCTCCATCCCGCCCCCATGACTCCATCCTGCCCCCCCTGACTCCATTCTGCCCCCCCGGATCCTCCGCCGTGATTTCCCCCTGCCCCCGTGAACTCCCTCCCGCCCCCGTGACCCATCCTGCCCCGCGACTCCCCCGCCCCCCAGTGTTTCCTCCCTGCCCCCCCCGTGGGCACCACCCGCCCCAGTGATTCCCTCCTGCCCCCCAGTGATTCCTCCTGCCCCCCAGTGACTCCATCCTGCCCCCCAAATGTTCCACCTGCCCCCCCCCTTCCATCCTGCCCGCCACGATTCCATCCCCCGCCCCCCATGTTCCCTCCTGCCCCCCAGATACCCATCCTGCCCCCCCGCGACTAAAACCCCCCCCCACGATTCCATCCGCCCCCCCGCGATTCCCCCCTGCCCCCCAGCGTTTTATCCTGCCCCCACGATTCCCCCTCCCCCCACGATTCCTCCTCCCCCGGATTCGTCCTGCCCCCCCGTGATTCCATCCTGCCCCCCAGTGATTCCTTCCCGCCCCCAGCGTTCCATCCTGCCCCCCCAGCGATTCCATTCTGCCCCCCCCTGTTCCATTTGCCCCCCAGTGATTCCATCCTGCCCCCCCGCGAATCCTCCCGCCCCCTCCCCGTGATTCCATCCTGCCCCCCACGATTCCTCCTGCCCCCCCCGTGACTCCATCCTGCCCAATTGCCGATTTCAATAAAAAATTTAAAAAAAAAAAAGTTCTTCTTACCTGGCCCTGGCACTCCGCGGGTTTAGTGTCCGGTCCCGGGGTTTCAAGCGCGCACTTGGGCGAATGACAAAGACATCTACGCCGGCGCCGTGCGCGTGACGCCCGCGCCAGCCTCCGTTTGGCGGCTTTAACTATTTAATTTCAGGCCCGCACGGGGCCCGCAATCAATAGAGTAACGAAATTGCGTTTCCCGGGCTCACGCAGATCCTGCACCATCTGTCTCCCTCCCGCCCCATGATCCTGCCCCCCCATCGTTCCCTGATCCTGCCCCCTCTGTCCCCACGTATAATCCTGCCCCTGATCCTGCTCCCTGTTCAACCTGCCCCCGACCATCGTCCCGATCCTGCCCTATTTCCCCCCGTATCCATCTGCCCCCGATCCCGCACCATCGTTCCTTTGCCAATGATCCTGCTCCCTCGTCCCCTGATCCTGCCCCAGACCTCTGTCCCATGATCCTGCCCATCTGTCCCCAGTATCCCTCCTGCCCCTGATCCTGCCCCCTCTATCTCCTCCTGCCCCAGCCCTTTGCATGATCTGCCCATCTGTCCCCCTGTCCCGCCCCATCTGTCTCCTGTTGCCCCGACTGCCCCCCCCCTTTTCCACCTGCCCCAGGCATTTGTCCCATGATCCTCCCCATTTGTCCCCGACCTCCCCTCATTCCATCCCACCCCCGATCTGCACCATCTGTCTCCATCTTGTCCCCGATCCCGCCCCTTGCCCATCTTGCCCCCTCTGTCCCACCTGCACCATGTCTCCCAAACCTGCCCCATGTCTCCTCCTGCCCCGTGTCTCCAATCCCGCCCGTGTTCCAATCCCGCCCCCCTGTCTCCAATCCCAACCCCCCCTGTCTCCATCCGCCCCAGGTTCCATCCAGCCCCAGTGACTCCTTTTCCCGCCCAGTGACTCCATCCTGCCCCCGTGACTCCATCCTGATCCCTCGTGACTCTATCCTGCCCCAGTGATTCCTCCTGCCCCCCAGTGACTCCATCCTGCCCCCCTGACTCCATCCGCCCCCGTGACTCCATCCTGCATCCCTCGGGGACTCTATCCTGCCCCAGGAATTCAATCCGCCCCCCCAGTGACTCCTCCGCCCCATGACTCCATCCTGCCCCTGTTACTCCAACCCGCCCCCCGACTCCATCCAGCCCAGTGACTCCATCCTCCCCCGTGATTCCATCTGCCCAGTATTCAATCCCTCCGCCCCAGGACTCCATCCTGCCCCATGTTCCATCCCGCCCCATGTCCATCCTGCCCCCATGACTCCTCCCGCCCCCCCTGACCCATTCTGCCCCCTTTACTCCACCAGTCCCCCCCCGTGATTCCCCTCCCCCCGGGCTCCCTCCTGCCCCCGTGACTCCATCCTGCCCAGCACTCCTCCTCCCCCCAAAATTTCCATCCCCGCCCCCCATGACACCTCCCGCCACCCTTTATTCCTCCTGCCCCCCGTGTTCCTCCCCGCCCCCCTGACTCCACCCGCCCCCAAATGATTCCATCCTGCCCCCCAGCGATTCCCTCCCGCCCCCAGCATTCCTCCTGCTCCCCCGTGATTCCATCCTGCCCCCCAGATATCCATCCTGCCCCCCGCGACTACTCCTCCCCCCAGCGATTCCATCCTGCCCCCCCCCGATTCCATCCTGCCCCCCCCCGATTCCATCCTGCCCCCCCAGCGATTCCTCTCCCCCCCCGCGTTTTCCCTCCTGCCCCCAGGGATTCCCTCCCGCCCCCCTGATTCCATCCTGCCCCCCCCTTTCCATCCTGCCCCCAGCGATTCCATCCTGCCCCCCCAGCGATTCCATTCTGCCCCCCAGTGATTCCATCCTGCCCCCCAGTGATTCCCTCCTGCCCCCCCGAAACCATCCTGCCACCTCCCCTGATTCCCCTCCGCCCCCAGCGATTCCATCCTGCCCCCCCATGACCCCCTCCTGCCCACATTCCCCGATTTCAATAAAAAAATTTAAAAAAAAAAAAAGTTCTTCTTCCCGGGCGGGGCGCTCCCCCCGGGTTGAATGTCCTGGTCCCGGCTTTCAACGCGCACTTGCCGGCGAATGAAAAATGACATCTACGCGGCGCCGTGGCGCTGCGTCAGCTCCCACCCTACGTTTGGGCGGGGGCTTTAACTTTTGACTTGCGGGCCCGCACGGGCCTGCAACTCAATAAGAACGAAATTGCGTCTCGGAGCACCGGTTTCAGTTCTTCGCCGTCCTGGGGCCCGGGGCCGAAAAGCGGGGGGGCCCGATCGGGCCGGGGCCCGAACAGAAAGGGGGGGCCCCGACAGTGAAGAGACGGGGCCCGATGCGGGCCCCCTCTGCTGATCAGGGCCCCCTAACCTCAGGGGTTTTTGCCCTGATGGGGGCCCTGTCTGTGATTATTTACACAAGCTGTTTTGGGATGGGGAAATATTGCAGGATGCAGTGGCTCCAAAATTTGGATCACGCGCACCCAACAAATGTATGAGTTTGAAAGTCAAACATTTGGGCTGAACTTGGTGACTTCTTCATTTTTCCTTACCCTTTTCCCTTTTGAGAGAATGTCGCAGTGTGGCGAAACCCCTTAAAAATAGCAAATCCTGTTTTGTTTTTGATTCCCCAAATATTTGTAAATTTTAGTTTAGTGTGTGTTAAATTTCCCCACTGATCGGGATCTTTTTGATTCCCACACCGCTCGGCCCTTCCGGTCACAAGTAGGGTCTTTTGTCATCGTCACCTGGAGTTTAGTTGAGGACTGTTTTAAAGTTTGCTGACGGACATCAAAGGGGTTTCAATTATTCTATTATTTCAAACACTGTTTTCGGGGACTTTGTATTCCGCTCATACTGCACCCCAAAACCCAAAAGAACACCATTTGAAAGGTAAACTTGCCCTCTTCAGCTAGAAATAGCCAAAAAAAACACAATCCCGATTTGTTCACAAATTACATTTTAAAAACTTTAAATTTTTCATAAACCTGAAAAATGACCTGCAGGTGCCACCCCCTCCCCCAAAGACACTCCACAAAGTTGCTTGCAGACACACAAACAAATCAAAAAACCCCAAAACATTTGCCTTGGCGGCTTTCCAGCTTCCCAAAACTGCTTTCCCAGCCAGCCTTTTCGCCAAATTGGAGGTTTGCACTTTTCATTGCGGTGATCACATATGCAAACCATTCTAAACATGCACTGCCTTTTGAAATCCACACTTGCTCCGTTATACCCTCCACCAAAAAATGAAAAACCAATTTGAAAGGCAAATGACCTCAGGTGGCAAACATCCCAAAGCCCTTCCACAAAGCTGTTTACAGACATCCAAAAAAATCCAAACTTTTTCCCCTTGGGGGGTTTTCCCAGCTTACCCAATGCTTGCCCGCCTATTTCGGGCCATTGGAGGATTGCACACTTCAGCAGGTGATCCCATATCAAAAAAATTTTGTAAAAGGGATTGCTTTTTCCTGTTTACTTCCCCCCCACACACACAATAATACACCTTTTGAAAGGAAACTTGCCCCCTTTTCAGCAAGAAAAGAGCAAAAAAAACCATACAGTACGATATTATCACTAAAAAAGTTTAACATTTTTTTTGTAACCTGCAGAAAGACAAATGACCGCGGTAAACCCTAACACAAGACATTTTTTGGCCTCCATTTTCAAAAAAATTTTATTGTATTACCAACCTCATATTAAATTCCAGTCTGTGTTCATCATCTCATAAAATACTTTTACATTTGACCAGCTTGCTTTTTTGAAATTGCCTCGCCCCCCGAGCCCAATGTGCGAAAAATTTTGCAGGGGCCAAGCTAGTAGACTTTATTGTAAAAGCAAATTTCGATTTTTCATAAAAAAAACCCTGTATCGGAAAATTCTGGTCGCTTCATGTAACCCAAAAGGGCCGGGGGGGTGAGGTCCCCGAAAAAAGGTACGATCGTGAGTATATTAACCCATTAAAATAAAATTACACAGGTTTAGCCAGTAAAAAACAAACGTGCAGTAGTGCTTCTTTAAATATAATATACAACTAAAAAATATAACAATATAATATTTATTGTGCATCCATTGCAAAAACATTAAATTTCATTACCGAAATACTGAACCCTGCTTCATTTGATGGACTTCATAAAAAGGCTACAAAATTTAAGCAAATGACACGGACCCCTTTAATTACTCATTTGCTTTGCTGTTTGTAATTTTCGGAAAAAATTTAAAGAACCATCCAAAAGCCCGAACTAGTAATGTCAATAAAGAAAAACATTTGTTCCCCAAATCTTAAAAAAAAATTTGACAAACATTTCAAAAAGTTTCCAGACCCCATAAAAAAAGTTTTATTTGATTGTCTAAAGAAAGTAAAGAGACAAATATAGTTTTGTGGGCTTCTGTGTATTTGTGTAATAAAATGTGTGCCCGTGGGGGAATCAAACCATACCACACTATCCTTTGCTGCTTAATGCCGCACAAACCCCAAACAAGAAACCCCCAATCTAAGAAAGAAACGTCTCCCAAAAATGAGGTTAAAAGTTCAGTTTTCTTCGACAAATTCCCCCCTTCTTGTTCCCATTGATTTTTGGACATTAATACAAATAAAGGTTATGAGCAAATATTTTTCAGCAATTTATAGAAGTTTTTCTACTAGAAATCATTTAACTGTCCAAAAAAACTAAAAGGGAGAAACCAAAGTATAAGAGACAGAATAATAAAACACTCCTGTAAAACTTAATCAGGGGGGGATTTTAATATGACAATTTTGGGCACCGCCTCGGGCCAGGGACAGACTGCTTTTGTTATTATTTTTTTCCCCACTATTAGTGGCCTGCATCCCCCGGGCAGGAGAGATCTTGTATCCGCTGCCAGCAAAAGGGATCCATTATGCAAAAGGAAGCCGTGCAGTTTTCCTTTCCCCGGGTGTTCCTGTGAATTAGCGGGTGCTAAGACTCTTGGCCATTGGCTTATTTGCACAAAAAGATGAGAAGGGGGGGAAGCGGTCTTGGGGAGAAAAAAAGGGAGTAATGATTTAATTTCTTTTTATTTGGAAAAAAGTAGACGAAGCACGATTGGGGTGGGGGAGAAGGGTATGAAAATTTTAATGAATTGGGGCGGGGGGGAGGACATGTAATTTTGTGACTTGGGGGAAGGCAAAGTAAATTTCAGTTTGTTAGGGGGGGGAGGCCACAGAATAGTGATTTAGGGGGGGGGGAATGTTTGTAGTGATTTAGGGGGGGGGGGAGAGTAATTGTAGTGATTTTGGGGAGGGGGACGATATTGTAGGGTTTAGTGGGAGGAGGACATGTAATTGTAGGATTTAGGGGGGGGAGGTGAGTTTTGTAGTGATTTACGGGAGGGGGACGAGTAATTGTATGATTTGCGGGGGGAGGACGGTAATTTGGATTTAGGGGGAGGGGGGAAATGTAATTGAGTGATTTAAGGGGAGGGAGGATGGGAATTGTAGTGTTTAGGGGAGGAGGAAGTAAATTTTAGTGAGTTTGGGGAGAAAGGACATGGGAAATTGAAATGAAATTTGGGGAGGGGGGTAGTAATTGTGTTAGTTTGGGGCAGTTAATTTTGTGAGTTTTTATGGGCATTCATTTAAAATTTGCGGCAATAGAATGGGCATGTGTTTGTAATGCATTGTGGAGGCGGACATGAATTGTAAAGAAATTTGGGGGTTTGGATGGAGCCCATTGGTGGGGAGGGGAATGACTGGTTAAAAATTGTGTAACTAAATTTTTATTTTTTTTGATGGAGGAACAGGCTAATTATAGTTGATGGAGGAAGAGTGCTGGGTTTTTCAAAATTATATTCAAAGGTGGGTTGCAATTGTGGCCAATTGTATATTAATGGCAAAAAATTTGTTTTGAGGGGTGTATTGCGGGGTTTTTATTCGGGAGCAATGTATACTTTCAGTGCCTACAAGTAGTTTTCACCCCCTGCAGATTTAGCTGGTTTTATAAGAGCAAAAAAGTTGAGCCTTTAAACTGCAAACGAGGTAGGATTTATTACAGAAGCAAAATCTTACAAACAAAAAGTTATGTTTCTCAGTTGAATTTAAAAAAATTTTAAACATAAAAGTGTGGGTCAATTTATAAAACCCCTATGTTTAATAGTTGTGGAATAAACCCTTTTTTGCAATTTCAGAATAATGTCTTTTTTAAGACCTGATAGGGCCCGGGACAGGATGTGGGGTTTTTCTTGGCCCCTTCCCCCCATGCAGATCTTCTCAAGTTATCTATGTTCTTTGGGTGTCTCTGTGGGCTTTAATTTGAGCTCCCTTCCACAATTTTTAAATTGGGTTAAGGTCGGGGATGACTAGCCCTCCACACCCTTTACTTTTTCCCTCTTGAACCAGGCCTTGTTTTTTTGGTGGTGCTTTGGGTCGTTGTTTGTTGGAAAATGAAATTACGACCCTCTTAAAATCCTGATGGGGAGCGGAGGTTTTTGGCCAAAAATTTCCCGGAGGCCGGCTATCATTCCCCCCTGGATGCGCCAGATGGCCAGGCCCCTTGGTGAAAACAGCCCCACAGCTGTGCTCCCACAACCTGTTTGACTGGGGGTGGTATTCTTGGGGTCGTTCATGCCATCCAGTCCCCAAAAATCACGTGTGTGGTTGGGGCCCCAAAAAGATCTCGTCTTGGTCTCATCAGCCCATAGAACTTAAAACCATCGGTTCAGGTCCCCCCAAGTGATCATGAAAAAACTTACGAGCCTTGACATGAGCTTTAAAAGAAAGGTACCTTCGGGCTCTCTGGAACGGGACTATTGGGGTGGAGTACGTTATTTTGGTATGCTAAAACCCAAATGTCCCACTGCCATGAGTTTTTCCGGAGCTCCTTCCTTTTGCCCTTTGGGGTTACCCCTTAAAAACTTTTGGGGACAAGCCTCCCTTGGCACGGGGGGAAAACTTTAAAAAGGTGTCCGGGCCCGGGGAAGGCAAACATTTGTTCCATAATTTCCCTTCGGATGATGCTCCAACAGTGGAGACGGGTGGGGCCAACCCCTTTGGGGAAAAGGGTTTTTTGTACCCCTTGCCGCCCTTTTGACCCTCCCCAAATTTTTTTCGAGGCCCTTTGGGAAAGCTCCTTTGTCTTTCCATGTTTTACATGGGTTTCTGTTACAAGTTTTGGGGGGGGGTCTTAAAAAAGCAAAAAAAGGCTGGCAAAAAGGATCATTAATCCACACTGGAAGTCATTTTCTTTGGGGCCTGAACTACTTCTTAAATTTTGGGGGGCCAAACAAATTCTTTGGTTTGAGGGGGTTTAATAATAAAAGACATCGAAATTTAATTTAAGTTTTAAAAAAAAAAAAAAAATTTAAAAAAAAAATTTTTGCTGCAGGCATTTCCCCCTTCCAGGCTGATCTACAGTACAAAGTCACAAAGCCAAGTTAAAATTGCTGTTTCAAAACCCCTAAATTTTCAGGGGGTTGAATATACTTGTAGGGGACTGTTGTAAACCCTTGCTATTTCAGGGCTGTTGATTAGTGCACCAAACTTGCAGTGACAATTTGGGGGGGAAGATTCAACATTAGGGCTGCCCGATAAAAAAAACGAAAGAAAGTAAATTTTAAACAGATGAGAAGAAGAAAAAAAATTTTATGCATGATTGCGAGAGATGGTGAAGGGTTTTTCTTTGTTGTAAAACACTTCCCTTATTATTGCCATCCCTTATTATATAGAGGTCCTCTATATGTCTTCTCGTTTTGGGGGTAATATTCGGCCTTTATGTTGGTCGCTTTGTCTTTTGCCTGCCCCCAAAAGGGTGCTAAGGCCCAAAAAATGAGCACAACGGCACCTGTAAACTCCCCCTGTACATTATAGTCAATGGCCCCTTTGCGCCAAAACCCCCGCAAAACAGGTTTTGGACTTATGCCCGGGCAAGGCCATAGACAATAAAAGTGTGCTCGCCATGATCATTTTTACAGGTTTTCTCCGACTGGAGGCAAATAATATAGGGAATGTTCAGGGGTGTTGCCCCAGTAATCGTATATGCCCCCAAAATAAGTAAGCGAGCGTCATTCGCTCTGTCGCCAAATTTTAGTCTATGACCCCGTCAGTGCATAAAATCCGAATCCTTTTGCGGGGGTTTGGATTAACCTGGGTGGCCACTGACGGGTGCCTAAATCAATGTGATAAACCCTAAGAAATAAAAGTGAAAGCCCCCTGGGACATACCAAACTACCCCTGAAAAAAAAAAACTGCAGGCAGCATGAATGGGTGAAAAAGTTTTTTATTTATTTTCTAGATTGAGACCGTGCTAGGCATCGGGGGGGCGTAATTTAGAGGGGGGAGACTTTTCAAGTTGAGAATTTTTCTCCCCCCCTGTGCCACCCACTATCCCCTCTCTCTTTTTCCCTGTGCTGACTTCTTTTACCTGTCTATCCCCGTGCTTTCCCCCCTTTTCTCTGTCTCTCTCCCTTTCCCGTGCTGTGTCCTCCCCCCATGTGCTGTCAATTTGAGCTTCTCCCCCCTGTGCTCTGTCTCTCTCACCCCCGTGTGCTTTTTCTTCCCCATCTGCTGTCTTTCCTTATGTGGCTTTTCTTTGACCTTTCACCCCCGGTCTTCCCCCTTTCTGCTCTCGCATCTCCACCACTTTGTGGCTTCTTCCCCCAGTGTTCTTGTTTTTCGTCTCCCCCCTTTGTGCCTTTTCCCATTGCACTCACCCCCCCTGTGTTAAAATGAAAAAAAAAGTAGGTAAAGGTAACTTTTATTAACAGGAAAATTTATGACAAAGGGGCTTTTTTTTTTAAACCCATCTGGTGTTCCCCTGGGGGTACCACACAGAGGCTGGTACGGCATTTACAGTGTGTGTGTGTGTGTGGGGTGATCGGCGTAAAAAGATGTGTGTGTGTGTGTGTGCAGGTTCTGTGGACGGCTATACAGTGTGTGTACGGTGTAACAGTTGTGTGTGTGGGGCGTACGGCCATACAGTGTGTGGTTGGTGCAACGGGTTTTATGTTTTGTGTGGGCACGGCGTAACAGTGTGTGTGGTGGTACGGGATTTTACAGTGTGTGTGTGTGCATGTGTGTTGTGGTGCGTTGATATAACATGTGTGGAGTGGTTTGGTTTGGATAAAATGTGTGTGTGTTGCGTATGGGATACGTGTGTGTGTGTGGTGGTATGGTTATCGGTGTGTTTGTGTGTGTGTGGTGCGTAGGTGTATAAGTGTGTGTGTGGTGTGTGGGGTGGTGGAAGGGGGGTTTTTTGGGGTGGACCGTGAAAGGGGGTTCCCACCACATTTTCCTATTGAGACACCCACCCTTTGGGGTGTCCCAATTTTGGCGGTGGGTAAACTTCCCCCGTTTGGGAAAATTCGGGGACCCGGAACCCTGGACGGAACAGGATGTGAAGACATTACAAAAAAGTTATATTAGATAACCCCTTTGGGGTTGACTGCTAAAAAATTGACATTTTGGAACCTAATGCACCATAATGGGCTTATTTTAAAATAATCAAATTTTGTACACTGTGTTTTGTGAGTACCTACAGTTTTTTTTTTTTTGTAATATGTAGATAGAAACAAAAAAAAAACACAACACGAAATAAGCAGTAATAAAAAACACCCATGGCTAAAGGGGGGAGTGTCAACCAAAAGGGAAAAGCTAATATTTGATGGCACCCCTTCCCTTCCAGGGCGGGTGGGTAAAATGGGGGACCCAGGAATTTTGGGGTTCTTATCTGCCCCAAATTTTAGTCCAAATTTTCATTTCCAATAAAAGAACTTTACTGAACTTGAACCAGAACCTAAACCCCATTGAAAACAAGGGAAACCCCCGGGAAACTTGGTTCTAGAAAAAAATATCTCTTGTCTTCTCTTCGCTCTCTATCCCCTCCTTTCTTTTCTCTCTGAAATGACTTCCCCAAGACCCCCAAACATTGCATACTTCCGTAAAAAGGTCCGTGTTCGGTGTTTGCCCCGGGCACAAAACTTTTAAGTCCGGGTTCGTTATTTTTTGGTGACTTTTCTAAAGGGCCCAATTTTGTGCTCAAAGTACCTAACAGTAAAGTAAAAAGGACCAAGGGAACCCTAGAGTATAAAAGGGAATTTTTTGCTAAAAAAGTGTGAAATTTGTAATATTTTCTCTACAACTTTGTGGGTAGTGTGCAACCCCGACAGTCGGTGAAATTCTGGAAAAACATGGAGAGATCAAACGACCAAAAAGGGCTTAAAAGTAAACTACGGTTTTAACAAAAATGTTTCTTTCAAAAAAAGGGGGGTAACAAAAAAGTACAACAATACAGAGATGCACTGAGCTTTTCAAAGGAAATATTAAAAAAATATTTTTAGCAAGAAAATAGGGGGGGGATACAATAGTCACCCGATATAAAAACATTAACTGTGCTGTGTATCTATAACATTTCATATAAAGAAAAAAAAAATATTTAACTTTTTTTTTAATGCAAATAATGTGCAATGATTTTACAGATGAAAAATTTTGTGAACCAATACTGCATTTTAATACCATAGGAAAAAAAAAATACTACTTTTTGTTTGTATATCTATGGCATTGATATTTTAAAACATGTAGCAGGTTTTTAATGCAAGTACGTAAAAAGGCTTTAAAAATTTTGACAGGGAAACTAATAAAGTGGCGTAAATGCCGGGTCCACTTAACTTAACGTATGAAAAATCGGTCCCGGTTTCCTGCCGGGTCGCCAAGTGTTTCATATGGTCATCCGTGTGTAAAGCGTTTGCAATGCATGAGCGATTTTCTCTCTTATGACCATAGACACCCGACGGCTTTATTTTTCTCACTGATTTTCCTTTGAATAAATTGCTAATGGGCTGAAATGGGGAAAAATGGTCTATTTCTCGAAAGTTACATGAGGCCCATGTGTGCCCTTTTTTTTTCGCACCATGATGTTGGCGGGACTGGGCCGATAACAGTACAATGCAGCATGCTGCAATTTCTCTTGCACGCTGAAACCCCGAAAAAAAAACGATGAGGGGGTGCCCACAGATAAACTGGTCCGAGTGCAATGCAATGTTTTCTAGCTAGCATTCATCCATTCAACGTAGGTGACCCCCGGCCCCCAACTGTACTCTTGCAGTAAAATAATAGGAGACCCCCGACAGCTGGTGCTACACCCTGACGCGTGTTTTGGGGGAAACCTGACGAATATTTCACTACATTAAAAACGGACTGCCTTTAATCTGCCAAAAAATGCTGTGTAAAATTTTCATGTTGTGTTGATGGATGTTTTTCCCTGACGTCTCTAGAGGGAATTTTTGGGGGTTCCTAAACAGCTATTATTTTCGGATAAAAAACCAAACCAGAAACTTATTTGAGACCATTTTTGGCTGTTGCCCTCCTCAATGCAAAGAAACAGATTTTTTTGGGCCAAGGGGAAATCCTCTGCTGTTTTTTCAAGGGGGAACTTTATTCCTTGCAGAAAATTGCCAAGATATCGAAAGCAGAATTGTGGGCCCAAACAATGGCCCTTTTGGGAAAATTTTTAAAATAAACTTAGAGGGACTTGATCTCTAAAATAACCCAACCCTTTAAAAGCCCAATATCGCCCCCTTTAAACGAGCCTTGCCACATAAACTTAAAATAAAAGCCAAAACAAAAGTACTTTTTGGCGGGCATGGTTTCGGGGTTTTGCCCCTCCACAGTGCAAAGCGGGTTTTGGGTTTTGGGGGGGCTGGGAAAGAGGTTTTGACTGGGGTCTAAAAGGTACTGTCAAAATAAGCGAGATCACTAATGAGATCGCAAAAAAGAGTCCCCTTTTTTTTAGGGACGCGGGTAGCGAACTCGTTACGATCGCTGTGTGTGACATATGGCAGTGATGGGGCCCCCTGCTGAGATGTCGCTGATCGCTTTTTGAATTTTCCCTGACCTTTTTTTGGTAAATTGGTGCCCGGGGGGTGACCCTGAATCGCTGGTGTGAATTTAATGGATTTAAAGGTAGGTTTTTGGGAATTTTTGTTTGAAAAAAAGGGGTTTTTTGGGAAATTTGGTTTTATTTGTGAGATCTTTTGGTTTGGAAGCTAACTAGCGACCATATAGTGTGGGCCCCAAAGATCTCGGGCCCGGTTGTCGTTGTGTGATCGCTAGTGCGATCGCTAAGTGTGACGTGCCTTAAGGGGGGAAAGTTTCTCCTTGTGGAGAGTCCCCCCTAGCAAAAAAGCCTCTTTTGAAAGAAAGGGCTTTAAACTATGGCACCACCTATTGGGTATAGCAATCCTCAAAGTCCCAAAATTGGCCTTTTAAAAGGCTTTTCCACAAGAATTTTTGGGGCCTTTCTCTTTCCTTGACCTCATGATGCAATTTTTGGGGTATTTTAATTAATTTCCATTTTAAAAAACATTTTTTTAAATTAGGTGCTTTGAACATGGGTTTAGTGTATCCCGATGTTTATCTAAATACAAACCCCTATCCCCCCAAAAGCTGGAAACCCCACACAAACTTTACCGGGTTCAAATTTTCCATGCACAAGATAAATTGTGTGAGATAAATCTTATTTTGCTGTAAACAAACCTTTTTCAAATTATTATGCAAATTTTAAAATTTTTCTCTGATTTTTTCCCAAGTGGGGGTGCAAATTTACAGTCAGTCTAAAAAAAGTCATCACCCTTAGAGTTTTACATCGAATTTTTTTGAAGAAAACCTCCCCAAAGAAACGTATAATCTTCAAAATAATAAAAACCAAAAGCACTGTTCCAAATTATTAGGACAGTGGAATTTCTAAATTTTTTGTTGTTTTAAAGAATGAAATGCTCTTTGTGGAATTTGCAGCTTAGGAGTCACTTCACGGAAAAAAAAAATATTTAACTCCAAAAAACCCAAAGGCCCAAATTTCATTTAACCAGGGAACCCCTTCTTTGATATGACCTTCACAATTCTTGTATCCATTGAATTGTGAGTTTTTGGGGAGTTTCGCTTGTATTTCTTTGCATGAAGCAGAAAAAGCTTCCATAGCGTGTTTTGATGTGAACTGCTCCCCCCCTCAAGATCTTTTGCTTTATATACCCCAAAAGGTTTTTTTATAGGGGTTTAGGTCAGGGAAAAGGGGGGCCACACCATGAGTTTTCTCCTTTTTTTCCCTAGCAGCCAAAGACTCAGAGGTAGGTTAGCGTTAATGCTCGATATCAAAAATATCGTACGAAATTGTATCGCCGATAGCACTAAAATCGTCGAACCCGATGTGATCCCGGAAAGCCCCTGTAAGTCTATGGAACAAAATATCGCAAAAAAAAAAAACCCTTTCTTTCGTTGTAAACAAAAAATTACACACATAAAATAATATAATATACATTTTTTTTATAGTTTATACACTTTACTAAAAAAATAACCTGTTTAAATTTCCCGGGTAAAGCCTGACTACCCCATAAAAAGTGGGGGCCGGTGCCGAGTACCCCAAAACCTCTGGCTCTGGCCTCAACTTCGTACGAACGGATTCTGTAGCTCGCATAAGCAGTCGTGTGTGGAATTAAAACGGGTTTTGTGTTTGAGAATTGCTAAAATCATAGAGAATTATTTGCCATTTTTCCGCCATATCTGCTCACGACGGGATGGTGAAGAAAAAAGGGCGTGTTTTCATGGGTGTCCTCACTAAAGGGCGCGAAAAACGGGGGCTCAAAAAGGTACTGCAATGTAAGATCGGGGCCCCACAGCTCTTCTTTCCGCCCCTCACCTCCTTAGGGGGGAAACAAACCAAAAGGTCCCGCCCCCTACAAAAAGGGGGCCCTCTCCAGATGCTAAGAACATGTATTTGGGCAGAATGGCAAATGGACACGAGCAGAAGTGTGAAGGATGGAGCATCAGAGCTCTCCCCCCCGGAACGACCCGATCGCCACGGAACCCCCGTTGGGCCCCCGGCTGGAAACCCTCCTACGCTGCAAAAGCGGAGGTACCCTAAGAGGGCCCGGGGGCCCCACCGGAGGAGGTCCCAGGATGGAAGCGGCTGGGCTCCCTAAAACTAAACTTTGGGGCGGCGCCAATCCCTCTTACCTGAAGTGTCGACCCCGGAAGGTGAGGGACCCGTTTAGTAGGGAGTCCTTTCAATGTTCCGGTTGCTTGTCGCAAATGGGGCACCGTTTGTCAAAAAACTCGCCCGGGAGCACCCCCAAACCCAAGTCTGCCCCCTCGCTGAGACAGAAGAAGCGACACCCGCCTATGGAGGAGGGCCCCCGAGGGACCAGAGGTCTACCGCCGTACGGAGCCCCGACTGATCTGTTCCCGAGCCGGCTGCTTCCCCCACAGGTGGCGCCGCCAGGACTGGGGGGCGCCAGGAGAGCTACCGCAAACCGGACATGAAGCTGCCCGTTTGATGGTGGAGACATGAGATCTGGTGGGGGAAATTTTAACCGGGGTCAGGGGGAAAAGGGGACGTTGGGAGCGGGAAGCAGAGCGACAAAGGGGCGCGAAAAACCCAAAAGCTTGGGCAAGAAACCTAAAGGGCCCGGGGAGAAAAGGGCCGGATGAGAAAAAAAAAAGGGAACCCTGGGGGAGCCGCGGTAAGGGGCAGTACGGAGCTTTAAATTAAAAGGTGGTTG
Source organism: Oophaga sylvatica (assembly GCA_033576555.1). NCBI lineage: Eukaryota > Metazoa > Chordata > Amphibia > Anura > Dendrobatidae > Oophaga > Oophaga sylvatica. Next base: position 18,310 of record JARQOD010009558.1, read on the forward strand.
GGGGCTTCATCCAGGACCTGGCTTTATTTAGAATTTTTTGAAACCCCGGCGGGCCGGGGGGCCCTCACCTCCCAGAAGGACCCCCGGGGGAAGGGCTGTTGCCGGAGACGGGTGACTTAACCCGACACTGGGTTACAATGGATGGTAGCCCAAAATGTTCCCAGGGGGACCCCTATCCCAAGTGTCGGAAACCTGTGGGCCCCTGGGGACCCTTCGCCTCCAATCCAGGCCTCTGAAAAATTGCCCCCCCCACCCCGTAAATCTCCCAAGCCTCCTCGGGGCTCCTCACAGCCCCCCTATGGAATGTAAAGTTTGTGGCCGACCCGGGGCCCGTTAGGGCCCCGGGGTTGTTCAGTCCGGGACATAGGTTCCCCGACCCCGGGGGGAATGAAAGAGGGGCCACACAGACCCGAAGCGGGTCCGACTTGACGTACAGGCCAACGAGTAACAGGGGCCCGGTGGGCCTTTGGGGCCCCGGATGTTTGGCAAGCATCAGAAGGTACAGGTGGTACCTGGAAACCCCCGCAAGAATTTAAATAAACCCGGCGGGGCCCTGTTTGTAAAAAGTTAAATTTTTTTATGTACCCCGACGGGTGAATGTTCTAAAAAATTTTTTTTAAATTTTAAAAAAAAAAAAAAAAACAATTTTTTATTATTTTATTCAGTTCGACGCTCGATCTCGTAAAAAAATGAAAAAAAAAAAAAAAAAAGTATACCACCCGACCCACGCATCCTAGAACAGTGTCCCCCGATCCACTCTGCCCACATCGAAAGACAGGCAGAGCCTGTCATGGCCGCCCGTGATTACCTGCTTCCCCCCGGTGAGTCATCGGGCTGGTTTACGGGCCGGGGTTTAACCCCGAGTCATGCAGTTATCGCGAAAAAATGCATGTGACCCCAGGGGGGAAGATAATGGCGGCCTCAAGCGTCCGGACTGACGCCCGGGGATCTTCTGCAGGTAAATGCCCCGACTCGACGACCCGACCGCGGACACTCACGTGACAGTGACAAATCCCATTCCGTATCGTAGACGAAAATATCGAAACGAATTATCGAAAGGCGATAGAACTAATAGGCCCATAGCCATTTTGCGTACGTATCGCTCAACACTATCAGAGGGATTTTTGCAGCTGAGATGGTGCATTGTCTGCATGAAAATGATTTTTTTCCAAAAAAAGTTTCGCTTTTTTATCATGGGGAAAGTTTTCAGTCAAAAACTCTATTTTAATTTGCAGAGGTATTTTACACCTTCAGGGCCTAAGGGGCCCCACCCGCGTTTCCCCCTGATTCCGGGCCCAAAACATGACCCCCCCACCCCCTTCTGAAATCCGCCTTTTTTGGGCTGGACCCTCCACAACCCTCCCCACTCCCTCCTTGGGCCATCCAGGGGTTTCTAACACTCTTTATAAACAAGACTGTTTTAAAAATTGTCTTAAAGTATGTCTAGCCCCCTGCAAAGTTTCTGCTTGGGCACTGTTTAGGGGTGCCAAAAAAGTAGGTTTTTGACTAAGAAGCCTTTGAAGGATCCTTAATCTTGAGGTTTGAGGGGGTCCAAGGCACCAGCAGCTTCAAATATCTGTTAGCTGGTTTTAATGGGGTTTTTGTAGCTTCTTTCTTAATCCCTGAACTTTGCCTGGCAGAAACCTTCCCCATTCTGCCTTTATCAGACCCAACACGTCTGTGCAGAATCACCACAAAAATTTTAACAGTATGATAATCACGCTTTAAATTTTTTTTGGGAAAAATCTAATGTTTTTTTCCCTTGACCAAAGGGTTGACTTTTTGATCTTTCAGCAGAGAGAGATCTTTTTCTTTCCAGTTACTTGAAAACTCTGGCCTGCTTAAAGTTGGAATTTTCCAGTTTTCTTTTTTTGGGCCACTGGCAAACAATTATACAGGATCGAGATTGTTTCAGTATCCAAAAACCCCTGGGGACACAATAGCATCAAGGGGTTTTCATTTAAAAAAAAAAGCTTGCACAAAAAACCAATTTGCATAAAAATTTTTTGAACATGGGTTATAGGTTTTATTTTTAATTTAGAATATTGGCTGGCTCGGGGGAATATCGCAGACCCCCTGCACTTCTTTTCATGTATATGAACAAGGAAAGACACTTTTACCTTATCACTGCTCAAAAAAAAAAAGGGAAAACACTCAAATAAAACATTTTAGCTAATGAATGAAATATTCTCATTGAATACTTTGTTTTGTACAAAGTTGAATGAGCTGTCAAAATAATCACACAAAAACATCAATGGAATAAATTTTTTAACCAAGGAGGCTGGGTTTGGGAGACCCCCCAAAAAGAAAGTGGAAACAAGTCGAAATAAAAATCAAAACAAGACAAAATTAAGTGGGGAAAAAGTCAAAAGATCTAGTATTGTGTTGCCCCTTGGCCCGTTACCTCCCTACAATGTCTGGGGTGCTCCCGATGAGGGGGCGGATTTTCCCGAGGGATCTCCTCCCAGACCTGGACTAAAGATCCGTCAAAATCCCGGGCAGTCTGGGTGCAACATGACGTTTGGGGGATGGAGCAAGACATGCTTTTCCCCTGTGTCAATCGATTAGGCTGGGGAACGGGAGGCCAGTCCATTCTTTTAATGCCTCATCTTTAGGAACTGTGACACACTGCGCCACATATGGGCGGCTTGTCCGCATTAGGAAGAACCCCGGGCCCAAATGACCACATATGGTCTCACCGGGGTTTTTGAGGGGGCTCATTTTGGTACCCAAGGGGAGGTCCTCTGGCGAGACATGGGGGGGTGTTGGCCCTCAAAAGAAATGCCACCCCACACCATTACTGACTCACTTCCAAAAATGGGCATGCTGAAGATGTTTCAGGCGAAGGTTTACCTCACCATGTGCAGACGTGACAAACTGGGGATCCCTGGGGGGCAATCTGCTGCCTGCAACATCCTTTAGCAGACCGGGTTTTGGGAGTGGGTCATAATGGTTGGGGGGGCATTTTTTGGAGGACCACACAGCCCTCCAGTGCCGCCGAGGTAGCCTGATGCCATTAGGTACCGAAGGATCCCCGACCCCTTTTGAGACCTATGCTGGTTTGCAGTTGGACTGGGTCCCCCAAAAGCGGAAAAGCCTGACCTCTGTGGCTTGGTGTGTCAGCAGTTCCTGCAAATAAGGCATTGAAGCTATGGCCCGGGCCCGCCCGTTCCCAGACCCGAATCCGATTTAACATCTGGGGCAGCATGTCTGCTCCATCAACCAAGTCACTTGCCTCAGACTGTCCCGGAGTTGCGGATTACTTTTTGTCCCGGGCTGGGAGGGAAACCCCAGGAGAAATCTGCAACCCCATCAGTAACATGCCAGGGATTGTAGGGGGGGTCAAACAGGCACGGGGAGGGCCAGACACAATAGGCATATTTTGACTTGTTTCCACTTTAAATTTTGCTGTTTTTATTTTTATTTTGGGCTTCTTTCCACGTTCATTTTGAGGGGGCTCTCCAAATCCAGGCCCCCATTGGTTCAAAAAATTTGATTCCCTTGATGTTTTTGTTGTTACGTTGACAGCCCTTCAACTTTTTACACAAAAAAAGTATTCAATGAGAAAATTTTTCATTTAGACAGGATGTGTTATTTGAGTGTTCCCTTTTTTTTTTTTGGGGTGTAATATTATGGGTTTTATTTTTGGGTGAGTTTATTGAACTTAGATAGGGAAGCCCAAAAGGGTGATGGTTTGGCACTTTTTTAACCCCTTTTTGGTTTTCACCCTTTCTCATCATATTTGGCCCTTTAAACGATACTTATGCATTGGCTGTTATCAAAATATTTTGGATTGGGAAACCCTTATCTGATGCCTTTTAGCATTTGTTTCCTTTTTTTATTCCCCCTTCTCAAAATTTTGGGCCTTAAATTGAACTCTTGCATCAGTCTTATTTGTCCCTTTTAGCCTTGATTTTAAATTTGGTTTGATCCCTGGAGTGTTGGCATTCCGATACCGCAAGTATGGGGTTTATCGGCCGTATTGCGTTATCGGAATTCCGTTACTTAATTCCGAATTTTTTCCTACGTATTCCGGAAATGGGAATTTCCCCTAATTTTTTTGAGAGGAAATGTGATTTTGCGCCCAAAGGGAATCCTACGAAGTGTGGGCACATCCTTTAATGCTGCGGGCATCTTAACTAATGGGTGGGGTGATTGGGTGCTGAAAATGATGTCAGAAGCACTTTAAAAGGGGCCGCCGCCATTTTAGGTCCGGTGCTGTGAAATCGTAAGGGAAAACGTACTCTGCTCACTCTGGGGAATTGATTTGCGATTTGTGTACTACTGTGCTTGAGGCAGGCTAGTTTACCAACCCCTGTGTAAAGTTTATTTTTCCTGTTGTTTTTAAAAGCTCGTGCAAGGGGTTTTGGGCAGTGCAGGGGACCTGCGTTTCTTGCATCCCCCCGTGTTTTTAGGGTTGCAGGTCACTTTTTTTTTTTTTTTTTTTAAAATTTTTTTTTTGGAATTGGGGCAGTCCTTTATTAGAAAAAAAACAAATCATTTTTGTGACGTCTTCCATCCGTATAAATACATTTGGTTGCAAACACTATAGAAGTACCAAAAGGGGCTTTTACGTTGTGGCAGTTTGTTTCGTGTTCACTTCAGTCTGTGTTTTTTTCTTTTTTTTGGGGCAGATCCGTCCAGTTACTTGTTCAACACTGCGCTTTTACCTGCTGACGTGTTCGTGGTCATCCTTTTATTTATCTCCCCAAATTTGGGTTTTGCTCATTCCCTTTAAAATAAATCTAATCTATTAGTGTGACCGCTTCCATCCGTTTACATTTCATTGGTTTCAAACATTAGAAGTAAGAAAGGACTTTTCACAGATTGTGGACAGTTTTTGTTTCAGTGTTCACTTCGTCTGGTTTTTTATTTTTTGAGTGCAGACCCTCCAGTTACTTGTTCAAGCACTGCTGCTTGTAATCGCTGAGGTGTCTCGTGGCTCACCTTTCATTTTATCTCAATTGGTTTGCTCATTCCTTTAAAAAAAATCTAATTATTAGTGTGACGCGTTCCATCCGTTTTTACATAAAATTGGTTGCAAACACAAGAAGTACGAAAAAAACTTTTCCAGATTGTGGAATTGTGTTTTAGTGTTCACTTCGTCTGTGTTTTTTACTGCAGACCGCCCCAGTTACTTGTTCAAGCACTGCGCTTGTACTCTGCGAGGTGTCTCAGGGGCCCATCCTTTTTTTTAAATCTCCAAGGTTCTGCTACATTCCATTTAAAATAAATCTAATCTATTAGTGTGCGCGTTTCCATGATAAATACATTGGTTGCAAAACTTAAAGTACAGAAAGGATTTTCCGTTGGGACATTTTTTTTCAGTGTTCACTTCAGTCTGTTTTTTTTTACTTTTTTGAGTGCAGTCACGTTCCGTTACTTGTTAAAAGCACTGCGCTTGTACCTGCGAGGTGTTCAGGGCTCACCTTTTATTTTCCCAATTGGTTTGCTACATTCCTTTTAAAATAAATCTAATCTATTATGTGACGCGCTCCACCCGTAACAATACTTGGTTAAAACCCTTTTTAGAAGTACAAAAGGGCTTTTCACAGATTGGGGACTTTTGTGTTTCAGGTTCATTTCAGTCGTTTTTTTTACTTTTTGAGTGCAGATCACGCTCCATTACTTGTTAAGCACTGCTGCTTGCTTGCTGAGCGTGTCTCTGGCTCACCCTTTTCATTTATCCCCAATTGGTTCTGCTACATTCTTTTAAAAAAAATCAATTATTGTTTTCGCGTTCCCATCCTTTAAAATACATTGGTTGAAAAACACTAAGAATACGAAAGGAGTTTTTCACGATTGTGGACGGGGGTTTTCAGTGTTCACTTCAGTCTGTGTTTTTTATTTTTTTGAGTGCAATCACGCTCCAGTTACTTGTTCAAGCACGCGTTGTACTCTGCGGGCGTGTCTCAGTGGCTCTCCTTTTTTTTTTTCCCCAATTGGTTCTGCTACATTCCTTTAAAAAAAATTTAATTATTAGTGTGAGCGCTTCCATCCGAAAAATAATTGGTTGCAAACACAAAGAAGTAAGAAAGGAGCTTTTCACAGTTTGGGGGACAGTTGGTTTCAGTTTTCACTTCAGTCTGTGTTTTTTTTTTTGAGTGCAGATCACGCTCCATTTATTTTAAAGCACTGCTGCTTGTACTCTGCTGAGCGTGTTCAGTGCTCATCCTTTTCTTTTATCCCCCAATTTGGGTTTGCTACTTTCCCCTTTAAAAAAAATTAAATCTATTGTGTGACCGCTTCCACCGTATAAATACATTGGTTGAAACAATAAAAGTACACAAAGGGGCCTTTCCAGCTCTGAAAGGGGTTTTTTAAATTTTTTAACTAAAATATTTTTTTTCAAATGACACAAATAAAGTAATGTTAAAGGGGAATATCCTACACCCCTTTGTTTGCACTATTACAGGTGTAAATCATGCCCCTTAATAACAATGTATTATTATATTTACTTGTATGCTTTTATTAAAAACCAAAACAAGAAGGATAACCTTCGCACTGAGCGTTGTCAAAGTTCAACCCACATTATGCATTTCCCCAACATTCGCATTTGAGGCATGATGGAGTTGGATTGGTAAAATTTTATGGAGTGAAAAGGGTTCACCATCAGTACCCTATAGTTTTAAGATGTTTTGTGTTAGCTTTGTGTTAGACTTGGTTTTCGCCATAATAGTCAAAATATTTAGTTACAGTTTGTTACCAACACAAATCATTGAATGTTTTAAATTGATTTTCATTTGTTTACGCTGAAAAAAGGGGTGTTAGCCTGATATCTTGTGTGCAAGCCACTTTAACATGTCGGGTTTTTTAAAATGTGTAGCTGGTACAAATTTTTGCCGGACACACAGCAGGGGAACAGCAGGCGTTACTAAAACCCACTATTACATAGTTTTGGGTTTTGGTCTGTGGACAGACACTTCTGAGCAGCAAGGGCATTTTGTAGCCCAGGGGGTAAGCTCAGGTGGTAGAAAGATGAACAAAACAGGGGGAATGGAAAACGTTGCCAACCGTTAGTTAATTGAAAAAGGACAGGGAAATTCAGGCGAGATCCATGCCTAGTTTATTTTCAGAAAAAAAAACGTTTACATTTTCTAGGGGTGTCGCATGCAAACGGTCTGTTAGTACCCCCCACGCAAAAGACCGCTCCGTAATACCTGGCGCAGATCAACCCGCACCTCCAATGCATACTGGTAAGCCGGCCATGTATCCCTTAGAGACACAAAACTTGAATGGGGAAGAGCTCTGAAGTACACTGAGAGGGCAAGACTTTTAGTCTGAAACCATTTTACGGAAAGTTGCCTCCTGCTGACTGGACCCTCTCGGATGGTGTAGACATTGGGGGGCGCTGCCACAAAAATTCGGACAATTTAAAACTTTTGTTCTTCCCCGTGCAGAGGCGCTGCTTGTGTCCCCTTGTTGAGAGCTGTCTCCACTCCCTCGACCACAGAGCTGTTTTGTAAATCGTACAGCACAGTGCTCTGGGCTAAATGGAAACATTTTGGATTGCCCCATGTTTTTGGTACTTCCGCATTTTACGCCCCCGGTTCAACGGTGTTGAGGCTTTGTAGTTGTCCCGGTCGGGGGTCTGGAGGGTGTACCCAATAATCAACGTGGGTGAATGTGTTCGATGCGGCGGTCGTTTCTAGCCCTGCAGCATGAAATTAAACCCATGTCGCAGATCCCAACTGGCCAAAAACGTTGTCCCCTGCAAGGGGCGTCATCTCCCCCTGTGTGCATCCCCCCACCCTTGGTTACATATGACTAGAGCTTGTCTACCCCCTCTGGAGCAATGTCTTCCTCCTCCATTGATCCCCCTCTTCCCCTCACAAAGTCCTTCAATTACATATAAATTTACAAAAATTAAAAATCAAAATTTAAAAAACTTTGTATCTAATTCTGTAAACTAGTTTATGGAAAAACAATAGCATTTACAAAAAGGGTAGACAAAAAAAATGTACATTTTGTGCTTTGTAAACTTTAAAAATTTGTAATGGTTTTGAAAATATGCACGACTCTGGGGGTTAATTGTTTATACAGATGGTACTTTGAAAGTCCTCCAGCCCTTTGTGAGGAACCACTTGGCTGAGCCAGAAGGTGAGAATTGGGACTCCCCATCCTCCCCTTTCCAAAAAACCCCATGCCTTAGTGTTGCAGTGTTTTTTGAAACAGGCAGATAAGGGGACGTCAGGTGACTATGCTCATCTGACTCGCCTCCGCGTTGACTCATCAAAAAGCCCGCAAAAGTGGGAGATATCCTTTATAGAGTATTCGCCACTCATTACCTGGCAGTGGCTTTCCCATTCATTATAGGATCCAATTCTAATTACTGGTTCTTCACCAACAAAACTTCCCAAAACGCAGCCCCCCCTCTTCCCCCCTTATTTATATTTATGCCTAACCACGCTGCACTCTGCAAACGCCTTTCCCACTAACCTCTGCATAATCCCTACCCCCCACTCCCCAAACCCCAAACTTTACCGCGGCTTGCCAATCCTCTAATGGGTCTACCCCAAGAAATTAGGGCTATCCCCAATTGGATGGTTTCAGGGCTCCCTCAAACACATTTGTCCATGGTTTTTAAAATTCACTAACAAAATCATTCTATGTGTAAATTTTGTGTGTGTTGCCCATTCACTATCTATTCACCCTCAATTTCCCTTAAAAAGGCGGACCATATTTTAAAAACCCATTTTTATAAACACCTTACTTTGTATCCCCACACCTCATTGTAGATTGTAAGCTTTTACCAGCAGGGGGGCTGATTTGCTTTAATTATTGTATTTTTAACTTGTTACTTAGACCGTTTTTTTGAAACTTTTAAAATGTAAAGCACTGGGGAATATTATGGCTATATAAATAAATAATTTATTATTCTTTTAAGAGGCCCACTCGTATGGTGAAGTGTAACGGCGCAAATTGCGGTTGCGGGCCCCGATGCAGCTGATACTCCTTTAATTGGCTGTGCTCACACAACCGCTCCAACTATTAACGAGGTTTTCCACCGGTGGGTACGTCCAAAATGAGCATGTTCATGAAGGTGAAAAACTGCGTTGCAGAGTGCAATCACGATCTGGCCTGCGGGGAACGTCGAAAAGTGAGCGCACTTAGGCGGACCTTGTGCAGAGTGCATCAAGACCCGGTGCCCCAAAAACTCTCCCGCCCAAGTTGGCACATATGACAGATTTTGGTTTAGTGAGGTTCCCAAGGCCCAGAGTGACCCCAGATTTCGGCCATTGTCACACACTACCAAGCCTGCTGTAGATTTTTCCTTAAAAAAACCAAACCCGCGCTCTCCTGCTTTTTGGCATTACGAGTCCTGCGCTGTGTGGCTAAGATTCCCCAGGGGAAATTAATTTCGGGAGGGCCTGTTGACATTTGGACACGGCTGTGCTCATATCGGTCGAACAGGTAAACGTTCAGGGCATGGGGAGGTAGCCCGGACGGCTCCTGCAGCGATGATTTGGGAAGGGAATAGGAGGGGGAACAATGTGTCAGACTTGTTCCCTGAATTTTGGGAGTTGGGAACACGTACGGCCACTCGCAAGATAGTCCCCCCGGTGCACAACATTGACCCAATGGGCAGTGGGGAAAGTATTGTCCCTGGCCATGGGTGTTAAAAACCCTCTTTTTAGGTTTTTTTAGTTTGCTGGTCACATGCCCTTTTTTCCCTTTTAGTCGGGGCCCCCCCTTCTGGCTTTGCTTGACTTCTTTGTTTTCTATTTAAGCTCCCGGGTGCTTGGTGCTTAAATCTGCAGTTTGCTTGATTTTAGGACAAAAGTATTTTTTTTTTTTTAATTTTACCCATGCTACAATTTATGTTAGGAGGTGTCCCCCTTTTCTCAAGTCCCTGATCTTGTAAGGGATTACTCCTCGCAACTATAGGTTTCGTTCACACTAGATGAGGATTTAGCGGGTCTGGTCGCAGGATCAGGTTCCCCGTTACATCGTGGGATTCACTTAGTTGTATTGTGGGGAGAATTCCCTTTTTTCCCTTACTGGTTTGTAGCAGATAAACAAGGGGAAAGGTCCAGCATCGGGGGTCAGGGGGACCTTGTCTGGGGCTTTTAGTACGCATGTTTAATTTTTCCTCAACATGTTTTTGCAACCGGGGGCGGTTGCCTGCTAAAATAAATCGGTTTGGCACATTGTATTGGGGGATTGACAATGATTTCAGTTACGGAAACGTCTGTCTCCACCAGCCTGAATCCAGCATTTAAAGGGGACAGGAGTTTTGCAATGCCGCATTCGAGCCTTGCTCGTGCAGGTTTTGCGGGTATGGCCGTCTTTTATCCCATCCCTGTGCTCCGCGGGTTTTTTTTGGGGCCTGGGATTGAGGATGAAGGAACTTGCTGTGTGTGTGGAATAACTTTTGCCCTTGGACAACAGTGGCCGGGGTTCTTCCGGGCAATCCTTGGGGAAAGCAAACCAGCTGTGTGGGACTGAGAAAGGCTTCAACCAACCTGAAGATGTAGGTGCGCTGTAGGTTGGCCTACATCTTAGGTGTCTTTGTAAACCCAAATACGTGCTTTGTCGCCATGTTTTTCCCAAAAATTTGTGGTTTGAGGGACGACACTTTTAGCTATTTTTTAAATTTTTAAATTCAAACTTGCATTTCACTTGCAAAAAACTGTGCAAATGTGTGAAAAAAAGGACCACGCAGTGCAAAATCTGGGGCGCCGTTTTACTTTTGGAAGACAAAATCCGAACAGGTGCCAAAGGGGTACCAAACGAGTCGCAGCCCAAAATCTCCTCCTGTTTGTACCCTTGGGGCAATTTCCCTCTATCTTCCTTTATCACTAAACATTTTTAGGGGCCCCTTCCCCGCTTTTTAACCAAAAATATGGTTTCACCACAAAACTCTCACAGTGGCACCCCCCCTCATCTCTCCCTCATTTTATCTATGGGGAACCCACTGCGCGCTCTGCAAACGACTTTCGACTAAACCTCTAAAATCGTCCCCCCCACTCCCCACTCCAAGACTTCTCCTGCCCCACGCCAATCCTCTGGAATGCTGTACCCCCCAAAAAATTAGGATATCAAAATTTGCATGGTTTCAGGGCTCCCTAAAACACTTTTTTTCAGGCGGCCTATCACATTCATAATAAAATCTTTTTAGATTTGTGTAAGTGTGTGTGTGCTCTAGCCCTTCCTTCTCCATCCCTCGTCCCTTAGATGGCTGGAAAACATCATTGTAATGCCCTTGTATAAAAAACACCTATACTTTGTATCCCCCCCATTTTTGTAATTGAAAGCTGTCCGAGCAGGGGGCTTTTTTAGTTTAAATTTATTGATTTTTAAACGTTTTTTACTATGACTTGGTTCGAAAGCAAACTTTTAAAGCGCTGGGGAAATTGAGGCGCTATAAAAAAAAAATATTTTATTTTTCCCTTGATGCCCCCACCCCCTTTCCCTTTTTCTTAAGCCGTTGGGTTTGGACCTCTCATTCCACCCCTCTTCCAACACTGCTGTTGGGGGGGCTGGCCAGCACCTGCTCAACAGAAACGGCACCTGGGTTCATCACTATCGGCGTTCTGGGGTGTGCTGACCTCGGCACGTTCACCCGCCTCTTCGATTCGGGAAGACACAGTTTGCGCATCACTGCTCCCCCCTCTTACTTTACAGAATGCTGTTTGGGCTGGGCCCCCTTTTTGCAAGCCAATAGATTCTAAAAAAGAAGCGAACACTCGCTGGTCCTGTACAAAACTTCTGACTGCCTGGGAAATTTGCCAGGCGGTGAAGAGAAGATGGTTTTTCCCAACAGTGCGTGTCCTGGAGGAGGTGAACAATTGAAGCATGCATTTGGGGAATCCAAACAACAAGGCTTCAAATTTTTTCTTCCCCCGCAGGGGGGTACCCGAGCTCCACAAAAGTTTTCGCATAAAAGGCGCTCACAGCCCGGGGAAAACTGGGGATGTGTGGTCACTGGGGGGCCCCAGAGCCACAGAAACCCCCCGTCCCCTCCTGAAGAAACTCCGACCCCGGGCCCTTTTCCCCGCCTTTTTCTCTTGGTAGATTGATAAAAAAAAGTCTGAAAAGTTTAAGGTTAAGTGTGGGTTTTTGCAGAGACTGCAGGAAACGCACAAACTGTCATACCCCAAAGCGTCTCAGCAGGAGGCAGTCTGTGCGTCAAAACAAAGCACAAATCATCCTGTACCCCGTTTTTCAGCTTAAAAAAAAAAAATATGTAGTAGTGACGCCCCTTTATTGAGGTACTATTCATTGCCATTCACCTCTGTGGCTATGCAGTTATCTATAAAATACTTATTATTGTTGCATGCTTCCAAATCGACAGCACCCCAAATGCAAATTTTATACCCATGCACTTTTTAAGGTTTTGTTTGTTAAAAAAAATGTTTATTGCCAATATTATGAGTATTACTGATGGAAAATTTTTAATTTTGTATAAAAAATTTTGGGACTTTTTAGCAAATGGAACTTTTTTTTAATATCACGTTTGTAATGTGATGGTTTTGAAGTCAGACTTCATTGTCTATACAATAAAAAAGGTTTTACATATGTTATTATCCCTCATTTGGTTTTGATAGTACTTGTATGCTTTTTTTA
>JARQOD010009559.1:0-30876 GCA_033576555.1 Oophaga sylvatica
TTTTTTTTTTTTGGTTGCAGCAGCTGCGGCAGCATAAGGGCCTATACTATGGAGCATCTATGGGGGCACAATCTATGGGGGCATAATACATTTTTTTGTTTTAATGTGTCCCCTCACTGTGCTGGCACTTTACATTTACAATGGCTCTGGGTTTTTTTTTTTGGGGGGGGGGCCCATTCAGACTTTTGCTAGGGGGCCCCATGATTTCTATGTACGCCCCTGTGCTGAGGCATGGTATTTAAGGCTGTTAAGGAGCCAATATCCATGGACCTTGCCAGCAGCGTCGGACTGGAGTACCTTGGGCCCACCAGAGAAAAAATATTCTTGGGGCCCACCATCATACTTCCCAACCTTTGAAGAAGGGAAAGAGGGACAAAGGCTGTGGCACGCTGTGCCTGCTGCAGCAAATTTTAGGCCATGCCACGTTGCACCACAGACTGTCCAGGTGTGGGTGGAGATCCCTCAGGAGACCATCCGTCGCGCTCATCAGGCATGGCCAGAAGTTGTAGTGAGGTCATACAGCATACCTCCCAAATTTTGAAGACAGGAAAGAGGGTTAAAGGCTGCGGCGCGCGTAGGGCGTCGCTGCAAATTTTAGGCCACGCCCCGACCACACCCATTTAACAGTTAATCACACCCATATCCTGGCCCCAAGCGTACCCATTTAGCACTGCTGATCACACTGACTGGTAATGAGGGCACAGTGGCTGGTACTGAGGAAAAGAAAGAAAGAGCACGAGAGAGAAAGAACAAACAGAGAAAGAAAGAGAGGAAAGAAAGAAAAGAAGAGAGAAAGAAAGAACAGAGAGAAAAAGAACAGAGAGCGAGAAAGACTAGAGAGAGAAAGAAAGACTAGAGAGAGAGCCAGAGGCGTAGCTAGGGTTTTGGTTTAGTGGGGGCGAAACTTCTGAGTGGGCCCCTAATCAGAGAACCTCAGCAAATGACCGCGCTGTTGCCAAAAATAATCTATATATAAAAAGACCAATATTGATATTACCGCCATATGGTCTGTGGTAAATAATACCAGTCCTACAGAACATATAATAGATTACAGCACAGGTACAGATAATGACTTACCGCTGATGTTCTTTCTAATGGAATTGTTCACTTTTCATTTCTTTTCCATCTGGCCCAGACCGACATGACGACTTCTCCAGCCAGGACTCGACTGCAGAGATTACAACAAAGACACATTTCACTTCTCATATTTTTAGCACTGTCTTGGTCACCAATTGGACTATTCTCAACCTGCACAAACTCCTCATCCTGCTGATACCCCAATACTGAGCCGCTGCTGCCATATGTGTCCCTATTTCTGCACCTGATACCCCAATACTGAGCCGCTGCTGCCATATGTGTCCCTATTACTGCACCTGATACCCCAATACTGAGCCGCTGCTGCCGTATGTGTCCCTATTACTGCACCTGATACCCCAATACTGAGCCTCTGCTGCCTTATGTGTCCCTATTACTGCACCTGATATCCCAATACTGAGCCGCTGCTGCCGTATGTGTCCCTATTACTGCACGTGATACCCCAATACTGAGCTGCTGCTGCTGCCGTATGTGTCCCTATTACTGCACGTGATACCCCAATACTGAGCTGCTGCTGCTGCCGTATGTGTCCCTATTACTGCACCTGCTGTGTGGTTCTGTGTGACCTCTAAATTTTAAAGCACCCCTCTAGAATATAGTAATGCCGGGTGCAAGTGCCCTAGAAAACAGTGACCACATTTTGTCCCTAGACTGTAATAATGCCCTGTGTACCCCTTTGACAGTCACAGTAACCCGAGTTCCCCTATAACAATAAGTGTCCACTTTACATTTAATAATGTCCCAAGTCTCACCCTGTACATCTCCCCTATACACAGAATAATGCCCCTCACTGGATATATACTGACCCCTTAATGTCCCCAAACTATTTAATGGGTCCAACACTGTATGATGGCCCCTAGATAGCATCCATACAGCATAATACACCAGATAGTCCTCAATATAGTATAATGCACCCCCATAGGCAGCCTCTATATTATAATAAACCCCCTAGGCAGAGTCTATAATATAATGCACCACCATAGGCAGCCGCTATATATAAATGCACCCCCATAGGCAGCCTCTGTAGTATAATGCATCCCCATAGGGAGTCTCTGTAGTATAATGCACCCCAATATGGAGCCTCTGTAGTATAATGCAGCCCCCATATACAGCCTCTGTAGTATAATGCACCCCCCATATACAGCCTCTGTAGTATAATGCACCCCCATTAAAAAAAAAAAAACAATACTCACCTCCCGGCTCCTGTGCTGCTCACTGTTCTCCCTCTCAGCGCCTGACAGCGGGCGCCGGCAGGTGATGTCATTGCGCCCGCTGTCAGACGCTGAGATGGGGATTATGGGAGAGAAGGAGCGCTCGCTCCTTCTCTCTCTATGCGGTCAGCTGTATCGGCTGGATGCCGATACAGCTGACCCTCCGATGACGGGTGGGGGGCCCACTGCTGGCACCGGGCCCCCCCAACGCCTGTTCAGGCCCCATAGCTTCTGGGCGGCAGAGCAGGAAGATCGATTCTCCCTGCTCTGCAGCAGAATGTAACTGTATTGGCGTGCTGTGCACGCCGATACAGTTACTGTAGCGTAGCTCCGGGTGGGCCCCCTCAGAGCGTGGGGCCCGGGGCCACCGCCCCCTCTGCCCCGCGACCTATCCTTTCAAATCAGGGCCCACCACGCAGGAGCTGGGGCCCACCGGAGGTTTCTCCGGTGTCCCGGTGGCTCAGTCCGACCCTGCTTGCCAGCCTGATAATACCAGGCCACAGCAGTCTGCTTATCTTTGCTGGTTAACAAAAATAGGGGATCCCCTCGAAAAAAATTGGCGTGGGGTCCCCCCTATTTTTGTTAACCAGCCAGATGAAGCAGACCGCTGAGGCCTGGATTTTCAGGCTGTTAAGGAGCCAAGATCCATGGACCTTGCCAGCCTGATAATACCAGGCCACAGCAGTCTGCATATCTTGGCTGATTAACAAAAATAGGGGATCCCCTCGAAAAAAATTGGCGTGGGGTCCCCCCTATTTTTGTTAACCAGCCAGATGAAGCAGACCGCTGAGGCCTGGATTTTCAGGCTGTTAAGGAGCCAAGAACCATGGACCTTGCCAGCCTGATAATACCAGGCCACAGCAGTCTGCATATCTTGGCTGATTAACAAAAATAGGGGATCCCCTCGAAAAAAATTGGCGTGGGGTCCCCCCTATTTTTGTTAACCAGCCAGATGAAGCAGACCGCTGAGGCCTGGATTTTCAGGCTGTTAAGGAGCCAAGATCCATGGACCTTGCCAGCCTCATAATACCAGGCCACAGCAGTCTGCATATCTTGGCTGATTAACAAAAATAGGGGATCCCCTCGAAAAAAATTGGCGTGGGGTCCCCCCTATTTTTGTTAACCAGCCAGATGAAGCAGACCGCTGAGGCCTGGATTTTCAGGCTGTTAAGGAGCCAAGAACCATGGACCTTGCCAGCCTGATAATACCAGGCCACAGCAGTCTGCATATCTTGGCTGATTAACAAAAATAGGGGATCCCCTCGAAAAAAATTAGCGTGGGGTCCCCCCTATTTTTGTTAACCAGCCAGATGAAGCAGACCGCTGAGGCCTGGTTTTTCAGGCTGGTAAGGATCCAATATCCATGGACCTTGCCAGCCTGATAATACCAGGCCACAGCAGTCTGCTTAGCTTGGCTGGTTAACAAAAATAGGGGATCCCCTCGAAAAAAAACGGCGTAGGGGTCCCCCTATTTTTGTTAACCAGCCAAGTAAAATGCAGACTGCTGCGGCCTGGTATTAAAAGACTGTCAAGGCCCATGGATTTTGGCCCTCAACAGCCTGATAATACCAGGCTACAGCAGCCCCACATTTGGCGCATCAAAAGATGTGCCAATTGGGCACTTTACCCGGCTCTTCCCACTGCCCTGTAGCGGTGGCAAGTGGGGTAATAAGGGGTTAATGTCACCGTTGATTGCACGGTGACAATAAGCCCGGTTAATAATGGATAGGCGTCAATAAGACACCGATCCATTATTAATCCCAAAGTTTTTAAATGTATAAAAAAAAGACACAGCAAGAAAAAAGTCTTTTAATGAAATAAAAGAGACAACACAGTTTTCATTTCTTTTATTATACTCTCATTCCTGCGACGCCATCGATCTCCTGTAAAAAAAGGAAAAAAACAAACCAACAGTATACCACCTGTCCGACGCAGTCCATAGTAACGACAGTCCCACGACGATCCAGCTCTGCTACATCGCAATGACAGGCAGAGCCTGTCATCGCAACGCAGCACAGCTGATTACCTGCTTCCCCGGCGGTGATGTCATCGGACTGACTGCTTTACGGCCGGGATTACCCAGCAGTCACTGCAGTTATCGCGAGAAACTGCATGTGACCGCCGGGGAAAGATGATGGCGGCCATCAAGCAGTCCAGGCCATCACCGCCGGAGATCTTCTGCCAGGTAAGTGCCGCTGACTCCTGACAGACCCGACCGACGGACACTGACAGTGACAGTGACAATTCCGATTCCGGTATCCGATAAGACGACAATATCGGAACTCGGAATCGAAAGTCCGATACAGCTAATATCGGCCGATACCCGATATTTGCAGTATCATATCGCTCATCCCTACCAATGAGAGATCTTACCCTGGGCATGCTCAGAAGGGGAAACGCAGGACTTCGTCCCAAAGACGTCTGCTCCAGCACTGGCTATAATAGCAGATCCAGGAGAGGCAGCAGCAAGTCTCTGCACAGTATTGGAATGAGCAAGACGCTGGGACCGACGTCTCTGCTGAGCAGGTTCCACTGCGGACGGAGATGGATGGTAGACCGCACCGGGACTGGTTCGAGACTCCCCTTGTGCAGCAGCGGGAACTTGAACCCTAACATTACCCCCCATCCTAGGGCCCCCCCTTCTTTGGGCCTTGCTGCTCTCAAAGGCAGCGATGAGCTGCGGAGTGTGAACATGCTCGGCAGGCTCCCAGGACCTATCCTCAGGCCCATAACCCCTCCAATCCACCAAATAAATTTTTTTTCCTCGTACCACCTTACACCCAACAATGGCGTTCGCCTCATGATCATTGGTAGATGAACCCGACATCCCGGCAGATGACTCGGAAAACCGGGACATGGCGACGGGTTTCAGGAGGGACACGTGAAAGGTGTCGGTGATACCAAGGCGAGGCGGAAGGGCTAGGCGGTAAACCACCGGGTTCACCTGCTCAAGAACTTTAAAAGGACCCAAAAAGCGAGGTGCCAACTTGGTGGACTCTACACGTAGCCTGATGTTTCGGGCAGAGAGACATACTAGGTCACCAGGAGCAAATGTAGGAGCGGGGCGCCGATGGGCTTCGGCCGAAGATCTCATCCTCTCTTTGGAGGCCTGAATGGCATCCTGGGTGCGGTCCCAAATGTCCCGTGCCTCCACAGCCCAGTCTGCCACCCTGGAATCGGCAGAAGACACGGGCATGGGCACTGGTACCCGCGGATGCTGACCGTAGTTCAGGAGGAATGGGGTCTGTCCGGTGGAGTCAGCCACAGCATTATTTAGAGCGAACTCAGCCCACGGTAGCAAGGATGCCCAGTCATCCTGCCTGGCAGAGACAAAATGTCGCAAGTATGTGACCAAGGTCTGGTTGGCCCTCTCTACCAACCCATTCGTCTCGGGATGGTATGCAGAGGAGAGATTCAACTCAATGCTGAGTAAATGACACAGCTCTCTCCAGAACCGAGATGCAAACTGGGGACCTCGATCACTGACAATTTTGTCTGGCATACCGTGTAGGCGGAAAATATGCCTAATGAATAATGCTGCCAAGGCCCGTGCAGACGGTAACCGTGGTAACGGCACCAAGTGCACCATTTTGGAGAAGTGGTCGGTTATCCCCAGATGATGGTGCAGCCCCGAGACTTGGGTAAGCCCACCACAAAATCCATCCCAACCATCTCCCAGGGCCTGTCTGCCACCTGTAAAGGGAAAAGTAACCTAGCTGGCCGTTGTCGAGGGGACTTATTCTTGGCGCAGGAGACGCACGCCTGAACATATTCCCTGACATCACGGACCATATGTGGCCACCAGTATGTCCTCGCCAGCAACTCAGATGTCCTCTTTGCCCCAAAATGTCCACCTACCCTGGATGAGTGTGCCCAAGAGAGTACCTCCGGTCGCAAATTGATGGGCACAAAAGTCTTGCCTGGAGGCACAGACTCGAGCGAAACAAGGGCCACAGTTCTTAGGCTCTCTGTGGGGACAATCAGCCGAGGCTCCTCCTCCACCTCCTCAGAGGACACCAGGGAGCGACACAGAGCATCGGCACGAATGTTCTTCTCCCCGGAGAGAAAATGGAGGGTGAAATGGAACCAGGAGAAGAACAGGGACCATCTGGCCTGACGGGAATTTAGCCGCTGGGCGGTCTGTAAATAGAACAAATTTTTGTGGTCAGTGAACACTTGAAAGGGAAAGCGAGCCCCCTCCAGGAGATGTCTCCACTCGGAAAAGGCCTACTTCATGGCTAGCAACTCCCTATCCCCAATGGAATAATTCCTCTCTGCTGGTGTGAAGGTCTTGGAGAAGAAGCAAGGATGTTTACGACCTTGAGCATCCTTTTGGAAAAGGACTGCTCCAGCACCAACGGACGAGGCATCTACCTCCAATATAAAAGGTTTATCAACCTCGGGACGATGTAAGATAGGAGCGCTAGCAAAATGGGACTTGATTGAAGTAAAGGCCCTGGAGACCTCCTCTGACCACAATTTGGGATTGGCTCCCTTCTTGGTGAGGGCTACCAAGGGAGCAACCAACGTAGAGAAGTGGGGAATGAATTGGCGATAGTAATTAATGAACCCCATAAAGAGCTGCACCGCTTTAAGAGAGTGGGGTTCTTGCCAATCCATTACAGCCTGTAGTTTGGCAGGATCCATAGCCAATCCCTGGGTGGAGAAGATATAGCCCCGGAATGGCAGAGACTCCTGCTCAAACACACACTTCTCCAACTTCGCATATAAGGAATTCGCCCGCAAGAGGTCGAAAATCCTGCAAACATCTCTCCGGTGGGTGTCCATATCTGGAGAAAAGATGAGAATGTCATCCAGATAGACTACCACAGAGGTGGCAAGCATGTCCCGGAAGATGTCATTTACGAAATCTTGGAAGACGGCTGGAGCATTACAGAGCCCAAACGGCATCACTAGGTATTCGTAATGTCCATCTCTGGTATTGAAAGCCGTCTTCCATTCGTCCCCCTCACGGATGCGGATCAGGTTATAGGCACCACGAAGATCCAGCTTAGTAAATACCCTTGCTCCCCGGAGCCTATCAAAGAGCTCAGATATTAGGGGCAAAGGATATTTGTTCTTAACGGTAATGGCGTTAAGACCCCTATAGTCTATACACGGTCGTAATTCTCCATTTTTCTTCTGCACTAAGAAAAATCCTGCCCCTGCTGGTGACACTGACTTCCTAATAAACCCTCTTGCCAGATTTTCCTGGATGTATTGTGACATGGCCTCCGTCTCTTCCCCGAGGGGGCTCCGTTCCAGGCAAGAGGTCTTATAGGAGAGTCATAGGGGCAATGAGGCGGAACAGTCTCCGCTGCCTTTTTGGAGAATACGTCCGCGTATGACCGATAAACCTTGGGGAGAGAAGCAAGGTCTATAGGTATCTCCGTGGTGGAAACCTGAACGTCCTCTCTGAGACATCTGTATCTGCAATGATCACCCCAACCCAGTATTCTCCCAGAGGACCACTCAATATGGGGAGAGTGGAGGCGAAGCCAGGGTAATCCCAACAAAACCTCATCCATTCCCTCAGGAAGAACAAAAAGGGATATATTCTCCTGATGAGAAGGGGACATAGACAGAGTGTTGTGAATGGGTTTGAGATGAGTTCTGAGCAGAGGCTCCCTCTGGTGGTTACAAGCGGTACTAGTGAGGATTGGGAATCAGGTGTTACTGATTGGTCTTATTTAAGGGAATCATTTTCCCATCAGGGTTGCCGGTGATCAATTGTTCTGGTCTGAATCCTTCTTTCCAGTTTCCCTTGTAGCCTGCTGTGTCGTGTCTGCATCTCCTGCTATCAGATAAGACAATTTCTTATTTTGTGTTTTTGCTATATTTTTGCATTTTGTCCTGCACTTCTGTGGGGGCCTTCTGGGTCCCCTCCGGGGGCTTTTGCCCTCTCAGTTTAGTCCAGCCACTGTGTTTTGTACTTTGCTTTTTGCAGTTTTTTCAGTGGCTGCTGTTTTTGTTACACCAGAGAACTAATTTAGGTGGTAGAGGTCGTGTGATCTCAGGTGATTTTGAAATTAGTAGAGTTGGTGTTTTTCAGGGTTTTCTGGGATTGCAGTAAGTACCCTTCCTGTCCTTTTCTATTTAGATAGTTTGGGCCCCAGCGTTTGCTCATACTATTTTCTTTCTGTGTCAGTATTTCCTCTTGTCTAACCGCCATTACATGTTTGGGGGCTTTCTATTATCTTTGGGGTTCTGCTCCGGGGCAGATAGCTTTCCTATTTCTATCTTTAGGTGTAGTTAGTTTCTCAGGCTGTGACGAGGCGTCTAGGACCATCGTAGGAACGCTCCACGGCTGCCTCTAGTTGTGGTGGTTAGTCAGGGTACTGCAATCTCATAGATTCCAACTGCTCTGGTGTATTTCCTTTTTTACCTGCACTCCTCAGCTACCGTAACATAACAGTATCACCGGCCATAAAAATTGTATGGTACTCACAGAAGGGAAAAAATATTTTGAAGGAAGAAAAGTTGTCAGAGATATTTTTCTGTTTGTTGCATTTTTTTTTTTTCTTTCCCTCTGTATCTCTGGGTGCTGGGGAGGATCTTTTCTCCCAATGGAGTTTGCACAGTTGTCTGGCCGTGTGGATCAGCTTGCCACTGAGGTTCGGAGTATTGCTGCATATCTTGCTAGGTTGCCTGTTGTGGAACCTAGGATCCCCATGCCAGATTTGTTTTCAGGGGATCGAGCTAAGTTTCAGAATTTCAAAAATAATTGTAAATTGTTTCTTGCCTTAAAATCTAAGTCCTCAGGAAACGCAGCGCAGCAGGTTCAAATTGTCATCTCTCTCCTGCGCGGCGATCCTCAGGATTGGGCTTTTTCCCTGACACCTGGGGATCCTGTTTTGAGTGATGTTGATGTATTTTTTCAGGCTTTGGGGTTATTGTACGATGAGCCTAATATCACTGATCAAGCTGAAAAAGCCTTGTTGGCATTAACTCAGGGGCTTGATGACGCTGAGTTATACTGTCAGAGATTCCGTAGGTGGGCAGTCCTGACCAAATGGAATGACGACGCTTTGGCGGCCCTTTTCCGGAAGGGTCTGTCGGATAATGTAAAGGATGTTATGGTGGATTCCCTGTCCCCTCTGGTCTCAATGATTCTATGTCATTAGCGATTCAAATTGACAGACGTTTGCGTGAGCGGAGAAGTATGCGTGGAGTGGTGTTGCCTTGTGAGCCAGCTGCTGAGCCCATGCAGTGTGATGGAGTGGTGTCTGGGGCACAGCGTCATGAGTTTCTAAAGCGCAATGGGTTATGTTTCTACTGTGGTGATGCCTCTCATGCTATTTCAGTCTGCCCTAAGCGGGGAAGACGTTTTGCACGCTCAGTTGTCTTGGGTAGTGTTCAGACTAAGTTTTTATTAACTGTCACTCTGATATGCTCTCTGTCCTCATTTTCTGCTCAGGCTTTTGTTGATTCTGGAGCAGCTATTAACCTGATGGATTATGATTTTGCTAAACGTTGTGGATTTCCCTTGATACCCCTACAGAAGTCTATTCCCCTACTGGGGATCGATTCTACCCCTTTGGCTGAGAATAAACCCCAGTTTTCTACTCAGGTGATAATGAGGGTTGAACCTGATCACCAGGAGTGCTGCAAATTTTTGGTTCTATATAATCTGCATGACATTATCGTGCTGGGTTTCCCTTGGTTACAGTCTCATAATCCTGTTTTGGATTGGAAATCTGTGTCTGTAACCAGTTGGGGCTGCCAATGTGTTAATACCAACACTCCTGTTTTTTCTGCCTCCCCCCAGGCTGAGGATGTTCCTGACTTTTTGTTTGATTTTTCTGATGTGTTTAGCGAAAGTAAATCTGCATCCTTACCTCCCCATAGGAGCTATGACTGCGCTATTGAATTAGTGCCAGGTAGTAAATTCCCTAAGGGTCGCCTTTTTAACTTGTCTGTACCTGAACATGACGCTATGCGGTCTTATATCAAGGAATCATTGGAGAAGGGTCATATCAGACCATCCTCTTCACCCTTAGTTGCCGGTTTTTTCTTTGTGGCCAAAAAAGATGGTTCATTAAGGCCGTGTATTGATTATCGTCTCTTGAACAATTTACTGTGAAATATCAATACCCGTTACCCTTGATTTCTGACCTGTTTTCCAGGGTGAAAAACGCTACTTGGTTTACCAAGCTTGACCTCAGGGGGGCGTATAACCTTATTCGCATTAAGCACGGGGATGAATGGAAGACGGCATTTAACACCCCTGAAGGGCATTTTGAGTACCTTGTGATGCCCTTTGGGCTCACTAATGCTCCTTCCGTCTTCCAGTCCTTCATGAATGACATTTTCAGGGATTTTGTGGACAAGTTTCTGATTGTTTATTTGGATGATATCTTGATTTTTTCTAATGACTGGGACTCTCATGTGAAACATGTTCGAACTGTATTCCAGATTTTGAGAGAGAATGCTCTGTATGTGAAGGGATCAAAGTGTCTTTTTGGCGTACAGAAGATCTCATTTCTGGGATTCATTTTGTCCCCATCTGTTATTGAAATGGACCCGGTCAAGGTTCAGGACATCTGTGATTGGGTCCAACCTACTTCATTAAAGGCTCTTCAGAGATTTTTGGGTTTTGCCAATTTTTATCGTAAATTTATTGGTAATTTCTCTGTTATTGTTAAACCATTAACTGATTTGACCAGAAAGGGTTCTGATGTGGTGAATTGGCCTCCTGAGGCAGTCTCTGCGTTTCAGGAACTTAAGCAGAGATTCACTTCTGCTCCTGTTCTACGGCAGCCTGATGTTTCTCTGCCATTTCAGGTGGAGATTGATGCCTCTGAAATTGGGGCAGGTGCCGTTTTGTCCCAAAAAGATCCAGAGACCTCTAAAAGTAACCCTTGTGCCTTTTTCTCTCGAAAATTTTCTCCTACTGAACGTAATTATGACGTGGGTAATCGGGAGTTATTGGCCATGAAGTGGGCTTTTGAAGAGTGGAGACATTGGCTGGAGGGAGCCAAACATCAGGTGGTGGTCCTTACGGACCATAAGAATCTGGTCTATCTGGAATCTGCCAAGCGACTCAATCCTAGACAGGCCAGGTGGGCCTTGTTTTTCACACGTTTTAATTTTGTGGTTTCCTTTCTTCCTGGCACTAAGAATGTTAAGGCGGATGCCCTCTCGAGGAGTTTCCTTGCGGACTCTCCTGAGCTATCTGATCCCTCTGTTATTTTGAAGGAGGGTGTAGTTCTTTCCGCCATCTCGCCTAATTTGAGACTTGCTCTGGAGGGGTGTCAGGAGGATAGGCCCGAGCGCTGCCCTGTTGGAAAATTGTTTGTCCCGGACCAATGGAAAAAGAGTGTGATGTCTGAGATTCATTGTTCCGCATTGGCTGGGCATCCCGGAATTTTTGGTACCAGAGACTTGGTTAGTCGGTCCTTTTGGTGGCCTACCTTGTCTCGCGATGTCAGGGAATTTGTGCAGTCCTGCGGGACTTGCTCTCGCTCCAAGCCTTGCTCTCGCTCTAGTGGTTTGTTGATGCCATTGCCTGTGCCCAAGAGACCATGGACCCATATCTCTATGGATTTCATTTCCGATCTTCCTGTTTCTCAGAGAATGACCACCATCTGGGTAATTTGTGATAGGTTTTCCAAAATGATACATCTTGTGCCATTACCTAAGTTGCCTTCCTCCTCTGAATTGGTGCCGTTGTTCCTTCAGCACGTGGTTCGTTTACACGGCATTCCTGAGAACATTGTGTCTGACAGAGGAGTCCAGTTTGTTTCCAGATTTTGGAGGACTTTTTGTTCTAAACTGGGTGTTCAATTGTCTTTCTCCTCGGCATTTCATCCTCAGACCAATGGTCAAACTGAGAGAACAAATCAGACATTGGAGACTTATCTAAGATGCTTTGTGTCTGCTGATCAGGATGACTGGGTCTCTTTTTTGCCTTTGGCTGAGTTTGCTCTTAATAATAGGGCTAGCTCTGCCACTTTGATGTCTCCGTTTTTCTGTAATTCTGGGTTTCACCCTCGATTTTCTTCAGGACAGACGGAGGCTTCTGTCTGTTCAGGTGTTGACTCTGTTGTTGAGCGTATGCAGCAGATTTGGGACCAGGTAGTGGAGAGGTTGTCCCTCTCTCAGGAGAAGGCCCAGCGGTTTGCTAACCGGCATAGGACTGATGGTCCTCGGTTTAAAGTGGGGGACTTGGTCTGGTTGTCCTCAAAGAATATTCCTATGAGAGTAGCATCTCCTAAATTTAAGCCTAGGTTCATTGGACCTTATAAGATCATGGAGATTATTAATCCTGTTTCTTTTCGTTTGCTTCTTCCAGGGACATTTAAGATCCATAACGTGTTCCACAAGTCCTTGTTGAAGAGGTTTGTTGAGCCAGTGGTTCCTGCTGCTGTGCCTCCTGACCCTGTTTTGGTTGAGGGCAATCTGGAGTATGTGGTTGAGAAAATATTGGATTCTCGTTTTTCTAGACGAAGACTCCAGTATTTGGTTAAATGGAGAGGTTATGGTCAGGAAGATAATTCTTGGGTGGTTGCTTCGGACATCCATGCTAGGAGACTTATCCGTGCGTATCATAGAACTCATCCTGACCGACCTGGTTGCTCAAATGAGGGTTCGGTGACCCCTCCTCAAGGGGGGGGTACTGTTGTGAATGGGTTTGAGATGAGTTCTGAGCAGAGGCTCCCTCTGGTGGTTACAAGCGGTACTAGTGAGGATTGGGAATCAGGTGTTACTGATTGGTCTTATTTAAGGGAATCATTTTCCCATCAGGGTTGCCGGTGATCAATTGTTCTGGTCTGAATCCTTCTTTCCAGTTTCCCTTGTAGCCTGCTGTGTCGTGTCTGCATCTCCTGCTATCAGATAAGACAATTTCTTATTTTGTGTTTTGCTATATTTTTGCATTTTGTCCTGCACTTCTGTGGGGGCCTTCTGGGTCCCCTCCGGGGGCTTTTGCCCTCTCAGTTTAGTCCAGCCACTGTGTTTTGTACTTTTGCTTTTTGCAGTTTTTTCAGTGGCTGCTGTTTTTGTTACACCAGAGAACTAATTTAGGTGGTAGAGGTCGTGTGATCTCAGGTGATTTTGAAATTAGTAGAGTTGGTGTTTTTCAGGGTTTTCTGGGATTGCAGTAAGTACCCTTCCTGTCCTTTTCTATTTAGATAGTTTGGGCCCCAGCGTTTGCTCATACTATTTTCTTTCTGTGTCAGTATTTCCTCTTGTCTAACCGCCATTACATGTTTGGGGGCTTTCTATTATCTTTGGGGTTCTGCTCCGGGGCAGATAGCTTTCCTATTTCTATCTTTAGGTGTAGTTAGTTTCTCAGGCTGTGACGAGGCGTCTAGGACCATCGTAGGAACGCTCCACGGCTGCCTCTAGTTGTGGTGGTTAGTCAGGGTACTGCAATCTCATAGATTCCAACTGCTCTGGTGTATTTCCTTTTTTACCTGCACTCCTCAGCTACCGTAACATAACACAGAGGCAGTGAGACAGTCTGGTGGGTGATTTGTGAGGGCAGGATTGCTCCATTCAATGCTCTCACCAATGTAGGCTCGGCGAGCGTCACCAGCGGTATGGAATGGCGAGAGGCAAAGGAGGACATAAAATTCCCCTCTGCCCCAGAGTCCACACAAAGCTTGGCGGGAAGAGTGGATGAACCTAGAGAGATTAACCCTTTAAAGAGCACTTTCGGAGCAAAATCCCTCGCGTCTAATGACCCTACACCCATGGTCACGGAACATGACCGTTTACTCATTCGCTGAGGACATCGGTTGACATAATGTCCTGGCTACTGACACACTCTACAGACCACGAATACTCGAGTGGTCCGAGACTTAGATCTCACTCGAGTAGTCTCCACGGTCTCTGGGGAGTCGGACGCCCGAACGGGAAATTCAAGAGGTTTGGCAAAGGTGGGTGCCAGCCGAAACCTCTGCCTACACTGGGTCCGCTCTAACCTCCGCTTGTGAAAACGGAGGTCGATGCGGGTAGATAAGTAGATAAAGAAATGAGTTTCTCAAGTGTGGCAGGAATCTCCCTGGTAGCCAAAGCGTCCTTTACATGGTCTGCCAGTCCTCTCCAGAACACTGGAATAAGAACTTTATTTGGCCTCTCTAATTCAGAGGCCAAAGTCCGAAATTGGACTGAGAACTGGCTGACCATGGACAAGCCCTGTGACATTGCAAGCAGTTGGAGTGCCGTATCGTGCGTGACCTAAGGTCCTAAAAATACCTTTTTCAGAGCCTCCAAAAACCGAGGAGCACTCCGCACCACACGATCGTCTCGCTCCCACAGCGGCATTGCCCACTCCAATGCTTTGCCCGACAGAAGAGACACAATAAAAGCCACTTGTGCCCGTTCCGTGGGGAAACGTGTTGCCAGAAGCTCAAGCTGTATAGAGCACTGACTCACGAATCCCCGACAATGTTTACTGTCACCCGTAAACTTGTCTGGAAGTGGGAGGTGGGATAATGTCGGAGCAGAGGTAGCGGTGGACAAACTGGCTGCAGCTACGCTGGCAGCTTGAACAGCGACTGCGATAACATCCACAGCTGAGGTTGTGCGCTCAAGGACCGCCAACCTACCCTCCAGCTGCTGGATGTACTGCTGTAGACGCTGGTCGTCCGCCATTTTACTAGCCAGACCCTGGCGCTAGTATTATGCTAAGGGCCTGCGGAACGCACCTAATAGATATTAAGGAGAGGTGCGTTCGCAGCCCGGGGTCCACCGTGCAGGCAGAGCCTGCTGCTAGTGAGATGGCGTGAGTAGCGAACTCTGTTATCCCACAGAGTCGCCAAAATAAACGCCGTAACGCGCTGTGGCAATATGTGCGAACTCTGTTAATCCACTGAGCTGCTAGAAGTGCCGCAGCGCTATATGGCGATGTGTGTGCACTCAGCTAACACCACTGAGTCGCAAAATAAACATGCTAGTGCACTGTCTAGCGTTGAAAGTGAACCCTGTTGCGTCACAGAGCTGCTGAGACAAACTTCTGTGTCCTGTTAGGCACCCAGGTACACAGTTGACTGCTAAACGAACATTGAACGTGATCATGCGCTAATGTCCTCGTGGGAGACACCCGCAATCTATGGCGTCTGAACGCCAAGCCCTGAATACGGCAATCAAACTCCTCACCGGTTATGCCGGTAATCTAGGGCATCTAAGACACCGACCCTGACCAGCTAACATACCAAGCTCCTCACCGATTAGGTCGGTATTGTAATGGCGTATTTCAGCCGCCCTAACCACACACGCGCATGACCATACTGGCGCAAAGCATATAAAGGTTGACACTAGCGCATGGCGGCTCAGCCATGCCACCCTTTTATAGTAACAGCTACAGGACCTGCCAGAAACAAGGACCAATGAGAAACTGTTCCAAAACACATGTAGTTTCAGGACCTTCCTGGCGGACCAATAGGAGCTGCTGCAGTACCTGAACATGTGACCCCTGATCTCCAATGAGAGATCTTACCCTGGGCATGCTCAGAAGGGGAAACGCAGGACTTCGTCCAAAAAACGTCTGCTCTAGCACTGGCTATAATAGCAGATCCAGGAGAGGCAGCAGTAAGTCTCTGCACAGTATTGGAATGAGCAAGATGCTGGGACTGATGTCTCTGCTGAGCAGGCTCCACTGCGGACGGAGATGGATAGTAGACTGCAGCGGGACTGGTTCGAGCCTCCCCTTGTGCAGCAGTGGGAACTTGAACCCTAACACTAAGTCATGTTACAAGGCTTGTTAGAGAGTCAATATTACTTTTAGGATTGCTACTTCCTATAAGTGGCACTAGAGTTCTAGTCCTCTTCCTCTCTGAAGAAACAATTTAGAAAAGTAGGTTAATCCTATGATGAATTCTCCTCTGACTGCTTTTGATCTGCTAAGAGTGCGTAATAGCTAAGATTAAGTGCTCTTAACATCAAGAAACCTGTCAAAGGAGATGCTATATCTAGCTTGCAAAAAATAAGGCTAGGAGACTTAATAGCAGTCTAAAAATATCTGAAGGGCTGTCACAGTGTAGAGGGATCATCATTATTCTCATTTGCAGATACTGCAGAGAAATATGGGTATAGTACAATGCCAAACACTTCACTTCTTCCATTACATGAGTGATATCTATTGTAAATTCTACAATAGCTCAAAAACCGCCAAATCCTCACAGTGCACAGTACAGACTGGACAGTACAGTCCTCCATACAATATTATGGGCACCACATAGTCCTCCATACAGTATTATGGGCCAAATATAATGCTCCATAAAGAATATTGGACCCCATATAAAGCTACATGCAAAATATGGAGCTCTCCTCTGAACTGTGCTGCGTTCTGCACTGTTACGGATCAGGAAAGGGCGCTGTGGAAAGACTCCCCATTATCATAATTGACTCCCCATCATCATCATTGCCTCCCCATCAATATCATTTGCCTCCCCATTATCATCATTATTGCCTAATCATTATCATCATTGCCTCCCCATTATCATCATTGTCTCCCCATCATCATCATTATTGTCTCCCCATCATCATAATTGCCTCCCCATCATCATCATCATTGCCTCCCCATTATCGTCATTGCCTCCCCATTATCATCATCATCATTTCCTCCCCATTATCATTATCATTGCCTCCCCATTATCATCATTGACTCCCCATCATCATTGCCTCCCCATTATCATCATTGCCTCCCAATCAATATCATTGCCTCCCCATCAATATCATTGCCTCCCCATCAACATCATTGCCTCCCCATCATCATCATCACTGTCTCCCTACTATCATCATTGTCTCCCATCATCATCATCGCCACCTCCCCATTATCATCATCATTACCTCCCCATCATCATCGCCTCCCCATCATCATCATTGCCTCCTCACCACCATCACTGCCTCCCCCCACCACCATCACACATACAGCAACACACACAGACAGCACCACAGCACTCTCTCGCATACACACACACAAAGCACCGCTCTACATACACACACACACTGACACACACTACATCTCACCTCTCCGGCGTCCGCACCGCAGGCAGGCCTGCAGCATCACTGGCGCCCGCGCTTACTCTCTGCCACAGCCGGCCGCTGAATGATGACGTCATCCAGCAGCGCTGCTGTGAGAGGAAGCGCGGGCGCCCTGCAGTCGCCCCCTTGAGCCCGGTGCTGTTGAGGCACGGGGAGAGGTAAGTATTGTGCTGGCTGCCGGGGCCCTGAGCAAGCGGGGGGGGCCCAGTGGCGGCACTAGCACCGCTTTCATCCGCTAACGGGCACCGGGGTGCCCGACGGCGAGTGAGCCCCCCCACCTGCTCAGGGCCCCGACACTTGCCCGGGTACGCCGGGTGCTGACGCCAGCCCTGGTTCTGCCCATCTGAGTACAGGGCAGTATGTTTTGTACTGTGTGCTGGTTTGTTTGTTATAGCACCATCCAGTGGTGACTGAATTAATAGCCTGTGCCTTTAACAAGCACATAGAGTATTGCATTGTGGGATTGAAGCAAGGTATGCTGGGAAGAAGAATCTCCATTTTCTTCCATGTACTTCAGGGAACACACATGTTCATGTGCTCTCCTGTAACCTCTCAAACTTGAGTTTGCTATCCTGGTAAAGCATATCTGGTAAGATCAATATCTTCTCTAGCAATTCAGTGTTTAGGAGGTTATTAACTGTATAGCAGCCAGTGCATAGGAGATGTTATTAGAATCCTGTGTAAAGTTTGCATCATACTGTATACTTTCCTGTTAATTGTTAAGTGTCAGCTGTGTATCCAATACTTATCTATGTCATTTGTATTTTTATAGTTTTACCGCGCATGTTCTATGCTGTTCACCAATAAACAAGTTAGACTACAGAAGACAGTCTGCTTATGTGGAGTACGTAACTGTGGTTTATGCTGTATGCTAGATTGCACACCGTGTCAACGTGTATGAAGGCAGAACAGTAAAACAGATGCTAGACGCCTGCGATAGTGAATACGACTTAAGGAGCTGCTTGTTCCCACACCGCACTGCCTGCGGATACTGCAGCGGCCACCATACAGTCACAAGTACCAAGAGTGCAGCCCCCCATCAAGAGCTTCATCATTCCCGCCACGCGGAAGCCGCCACGCATAGACTGTTTCCCGCTAATATACTCAGCAGTACGCAGCTAAGCGCACAATGTCTCAAAACAGCACATCCTCACTCAAAACGAGGTCACGAGCAAGCTCCAGCAGGTCGTCATTAGCAGAGCTCGCTGCTGTCGCCCGTGCCGAAGCCGAAGCAGCCAAAGCAAGATCCTCCTTCGTCGAAAGAGAGATGCACCAAAAGCTGAGGCAAGCAGAGCAAGATGCAGAAACTGCACGTTTGCAGGCAGAGAGAGAAGCGGAAACTGCACGTTTGCGAGCAGAGCTAGAAAAACTTGCAGCAGACAAAGTGACAGCAGCTGCAATTGCTTAAGCAGAGTGTTTGGAAGCTATGAAGGATCCTGATTGTGAGAGACGCAGCAACTTTCCCGGACCAGATCTAGAACAGCAAGATCCAGCGCAGCGCGTCGCAGAGTACGTCCGTCAACATTCCGGCATAGATGACAGCCCTGATACACCACATCGACCAGCCTACGCCGGCTACTAGCGATCCAACCCCGAACTTCATTACCACAAACAAGGAGTCGTCCAGCGCAGAGATGTCGACCACAGCGGCTGTTCCACTGAGCGGAAGGTACAGCTCCTATCCCACCTTAAAGAGACACCTTCTGCACTGAGAAGGTACTGCACAGACTATACGAAGTCAGAAGCGTCTCACAGGTATGGTGATACACCACACACTAGACATGACTATAACACACCAGCTTGTGCCAGCACTGACCAAGCCACCATAGACTTTGCAAAGTTCCTTGCCCGCCAGGAACTGGTTACAAAAGGACTTGTAACGTTCACTGATAAACCCGAGAACTATAGGTCATGGCAAGCCTCGTTCCGGAACGTCATTCATGGTCTGGACCTTTCTAGTAGTGAGGAGTTAGATCTCCTAGTAAAGTGGCTCGGAAGTGAGTCAGTCGAGAATGCCAAAAGACTAAGAGACATCAATATAAAGCATCCACACATAGGTCTACGCAAAGTGTGGGAAAGACTTGATGAATGCTATGGGACAGTAGAAGTCATAGAGAATGCTTTATACAAAAGAATTGATGATTTTCCTAAGATAGGACCTAAAGGTTATCAAAAGCTTAGAGAATTGAGTGATTTATTGATAGAGTTACAGGTTGCCCAGGAGGAAGGACACTTGCCCGGATTGGCATTCTTAGACACCGCTAGGGGTTTCAATCCGATAATACAAAAACTTCCTTACAACCTACAAGAAAAGTGGGTTACATATGGTTCACGGTATAAACAAAATCATAATGTACTATTCCCTCCTTTCACTGTATTCGTAGTATGGGTCACCCAACAAGCTAAGATCAGAAATGACCCTAGTTTTGACTTCACTCTGTCATGTTCCACTGCCCCGGTGTCAAACCCAGTAGGACACCCGTGGCAGTCCACAAAACTAACATTGTTTCCACAGGCCCTCCTCACAATGAGAGTAAACCCCCTCCAGATAAGAACAAGCCTCAGGATGTCAGTGTCCTCTACACAAGAAACCACATCCTCTTCTAAAATGCAGAGCCTTCAGGGAGAAGTCTTTGGAGGATCGCAAAGGTTTCCTCAAAGAGAACAACATCTGCTACAAATGTTGTGCCACAACCTCTCACCTCGCCAGGAACTGTGAGCTAGCGTGAAATGTGCAGAATGCAGCAGCACGGATCACAATACAGCCTTGCACCCTGGACCACCTCCACGAGTGTTGTCACAAGCAGAGGAGCACGATGGGAAGGAGAAGAACACTGATGAAGATACCCCTGTGGTCAGCTCTCAATGTACAGAGATCTGTAAGGGACTCACAGGAGGAAGGTCCTGTTCAAAAATCTGCCTTGTCCAAGTCTACCCTGCAGGCCGCAAGGACAAAGCCCTCAAGATATATGCAATCCTGGATGACCAAAGTAACAGCTCTTTAGCCAGGTCCGTCTTCTTTGACTTCAGCATTGTAGGCTCTGGTTCTCCCTACTCCCTGAGGATGTGTTCAGGTACCGTTGAGACGGCGGGGAGAAAAGCGACCGGATACAAGGTGGAGTCCATAGATGGTCAAACCTGCCTATCGCTACCAACCATCCTGGAGTGCGACCAGATTCCCAACAACAGGTCAGAGATACCATCACCGGAGGTAGCGACATATCACCCCATCTGAAGCGTATAGCCCACCTGATACCTGAGTTGGATCCAGAAGCCCAATAGCCCTACTCCTGGGAAGAGATATACTATGAGTCCACAAGACTAGAGAATATATAAACAGCTCCAAAAATGCTCCGTACGCTCAGAGGCTCGACCTTGGATGGGTCAACATAGGGACGTCTGTCTAGGAGGAGCACACAAGCCGCCTCATCACAGTACACCACACATAAATGGACTCAGTCCCCCAGCACATAGTCAAGAATGAGCGTCCACTCCCTTTCTCATATCCAGGGGGCCATGTCACAAAAAGTCCTGCTTGTGAAAGGAATTGCACAACAAAGGCTAGCCCATTTACCTGATGCTCACCTTCGTATATCAGGTAACCTACCAAGTAAAGACCAGCCCATGTGAGGGAACAAGCTACCACATGGAGAGATAATGACAACTGACGCAACGAAGAAAAGGTAAGTCACATGTAGCGCTATAGCTTGCAAACACGAAATATGAAAAATATGAAAAATGAATTGCATCATTACCTTAGAAATATGAAAATTGAGAAGTCTTAGCGCATAAGATGGCAAATTATGTGAGCCTGATAGCCACGTCAAGGCTCTTCTCTATATCAGGTCCTAACTAATGCCTATCCTCGCTTAGAAAAGTCTGTCTGCATGGGAACCTATGAATCCTCTCTTCAGACTAAAATCTACATCTCTGTGGAGGGGTGATGAACTGTTGTAATTAAAAGCCTGTGACACCAGGTGGAGTGCTCAGCAGAAGGTAAATGAATACATTATCAAAAAACTGACCGGACCAACAAGACAGTGTGACAGGTGTAACCAGACACAATATTACATACAAGAAGAAAAGTAGCACACTGTAGCGCTATAGCTTGCAAACACAAATATGAAAAATATGAAAAATGAATTGCATCATTACCTTAGAAATATGAAAAATTGAGAAGTCTTAGCGCATAAGATGGCCAAATTATGTGAGCCTGATAGCCACGTCAAGGCTCTTCTCGTATATCAGGTCCTAACTAATGCCTATCCTCGCTTAGAAAAGTCTGTCTGCATGGGAACCTATGAATCCTCTCTTCAGACTAAAATCTACATCTCTGTGGAGGGGTGATGAACCTGTTGTAATTAAAAAGCCTGTGACCACCAGGTGGAGTGCTCAGGCAGAAGGTATTGAATACATATCAAAAACTGACCGGCACATCCAAACATAGATTCAGTGTGAACAGGTGCTAACCTAGAGTCACCACTCATATACATACAAGAAGAAAAGGTAGCACACTGTAGCGCTATAGCTGCAAACACAAATATGAAAAATGAATTGCATCATTACCTTAGAAATATGAAAAATTGAGAAGTCTTAGGCATAAGATGGCCAATTATGTGAGCCTGATAGCCACGTCAGGCTCTTCTCGTATATCAGTCCTAACTAATGCCTATCCTCGCTTAGAAAAGTCTGTCTGCATGGGAACCTATGAATCCTCTCTTCAGACTAAAATCTACATCTCTGTGGAGGGGTGATGAACCTGTTGTAATTAAAAAGCCTGTGACCACCAGGTGGAGTGCTCAGCAGAAGGTAAATGAATACATATCAAAAAACTGACCGGACATCCAAACATAGATTCAGTGTGAACAGGTGCTAAACCTAGAGTCACCAACTCATATACATACAAGAAGAAAAAGTAGCACACTGTAGCGCTATAGCTTGCAAACACGAAATATGAAAAATATGAAAAATGAATTGCATCATTACCTTAGAAATATGAAAAATTGAGAAGTCTTAGCGCATAAGATGGCCAAATTATGTGAGCCTGATAGCCACGTCAAGGCTCTTCTCATATATCAGGTCCTAACTAATGCCTATCCTCGCTTAGAAAAGTCTGTCTGCATGGGAACCTATGAATCCTCTCTTCAGACTAAAATCTACATCTCTGTGGAGGGGTGATGAACCTGTTGTAATTAAAAAGCCTGTGACCACCAGGTGGAGTGCTCAGGCAGAAGGTAAATGAATACATATCAAAAAACTGACCGGCACATCCAAACATAGATTCAGTGTGAACAGGTGCTAAACCTAGAGTCACCAACTCATATACATACAAGAAGAAAAGGTAGCACACTGTAGCGCTATAGCTTGCAAACACAAAATATGAAAAATATGAAAAATGAATTGCATCATTACCTTAGAAATATGAAAAATTGAGAAGTCTTAGCGCATAAGATGGCCAAATTATGTGAGCCTGATAGCCACGTCAAGGCTCTTCTCGTATATCAGGTCCTAACTAATGCCTATCCTCGCTTAGAAAAGTCTGTCTGCATGGGAACCTATGAATCCTCTCTTCAGACTAAAATCTACATCTCTGTGGAGGGGTGATGAACCTGTTGTAATTAAAAAGCCTGTGACCACCAGGTGGAGTGCTCAGGCAGAAGGTAAATGAATACATATCAAAAAACTGACCGGCACATCCAAACATAGATTCAGTGTGAACAGGTGCTAAACCTAGAGTCACCAACTCATATACATACAAGAAGAAAAGGTAGCACACTGTAGCGCTATAGCTTGCAAACACGAAATATGAAAAATGAATTGCATCATTACCTTAGAAATATGAAAAATTGAGAAGTCTTAGCGCATAAGATGGCCAAATTATGTGAGCCTGATAGCCACGTCAAGGCTCTTCTCGTATATCAGGTCCTAACTAATGCCTATCCTCGCTTAGAAAAGTCTGTCTGCATGGGAACCTATGAATCCTCTCTTCAGACTAAAATCTACATCTCTGTGGAGGGGTGATGAACCTGTTGTAATTAAAAAGCCTGTGACCACCAGGTGGAGTGCTCAGGCAGAAGGTAAATGAATACATATCAAAAAACTGACCGGCACATCCAAACATAGATTCAGTGTGAACAGGTGCTAAACCTAGAGTCACCAACTCATAACATACAAGAAGAAAAGGTAGCACACTAGTAGCGAAAACCAAATATGAAAATTGAAAATGAATTGCATCATTACCTTAGAAATATGAAAAATTGAGAAGTCTTAGCGCATAAGATGGCCAAATTATGTGAGCCTGATAGCCACGTCAAGGCTCTTCTCGTATATCAGGTCCTAACTAATGCCTATCCTCGCTTAGAAAAGTCTGTCTGCATGGGAACCTATGAATCCTCTCTTCAGACTAAAATCTACATCTCTGTGGAGGGGTGATGAACCTGTTGTAATTAAAAAGCCTGTGACCACCAGGTGGAGTGCTCAGGCAGAAGGTAAATGAATACATATCAAAAACTGACCGGCACATCCAACATAGATTCAGTGTGAACAGGTGCTAAACCTAGAGTCACCAACTCATATACATACAAGAAGAAAAGGTAGCACACTGTAGCGCTATAGACTGTACAGTCTTCCACAGGACAAAGGAAGACGACAAGGTAGCGATGTCCATAGAAGATAGGATGTTCCTGGACATCATGGATAGACAAATAGTCAAAGACAAATCGAACAGTTGGGTCGCACCCTTACCATTTCGACCTCAGAGAAGGTACCTACCCAGCAACAGGGAACTGGTCTACAGCCGGTTCATCTCCCTCAGACACAAGCTTAGAAGTCACCTGAGACGAAGGAACACTTCTTTACCTTCATGGGAAGGATATTCCAGAACAACCACGCAGAGATTGCACCTGCACTTCGGCCCTCAGAGGATTGTTGGTACCTGCCCATCTTCGGAGTATACCATCCCAAGAAGCCAGGTCAAATAAGAGTGGTATTCGACTCAAGTGCCAAATGTGAAGATGTCTCATTAAATGATGCCCTACTGTCGGGCCCAGACCTCAACAACAGACTTCTGGAAGTACTACTTTCTTTCCGCAGAGATACGGTGGCATTTATGGCTGACATACAACAGATGTTCCACTGTTTTCTCGTCAAAGAGGAACACAGAAACTACTTGAGGTTCTTCTGGTACTGTGACAACAACCCAGACAAAGACATCACAGAGTACCGGATGAGGGTACACATCTTCGGGAACAGCCCTTCCCCAGCAGTCGCTATCTAGAAGAGCAAATGTTGTTCCTATCTTCAAAAAGGGGAAGAAGGTGGACCCAGGGAACTACAGGCCGGTGAGTCTGACTTCTATACCAGGAAAGATCTTTGAACAAATTATTAAAGAACATGTATGCAAGTACCTGGATAAGAATGAAGTGATTAAACAGAGTCAGCATGGGTTTGTAACTAATAAGTCATGTCAGACTAACTTAATTTCCTTCTATGACAGAATCACTGACTGGGTGGATCAGGGAAATGCTGTAGATATAGTATATCTTGACTTCAGCAAAGCATTTGACAAAGTATCTCACACAATCCTTATTGAAAAAATGACTAAGTATGGAATGGACAAGGCAACTGTTAGGTGGATTCATAACTGGCTTAGTGATCGGACCCAAAGAGTGGTTGTAAATGGCTGCACATCCAGTTGGAAGAATGTCTCAAGTGGGGTACCACAAGGCTCTGTTTTGGGCCCTGTATTGTTCAACATCTTTATCAATGATTTAGATGAAGGAATTGAGGGTAAACTGATCAAATTTGCTGATGACACAAAGCTAGGAGGGGTAGCTAATACTAGAGAAGAGAGAGAGAGGATTCAAAAAGATATACATAAACTGGAGCAGTGGGCAGCAACTAACAGAATGGATTTTAACAGGGAAAAATGCAAAGTACTACATCTGGGCAATAAAAATGAAAAAAGCATATACAAAATGGGAGGAATAGGGCTAAGTAACAGCACATGTGAAAAAGACTTGGGTATACTAATTGATCACAGACTTAACATGAGTCAACAGTGTGATGCAGCAGCAAAAAAGGCAAATGCAATTCTAGGATGTATCAACAGAAGCATACAGTCTAGATCACGTGAGGTCATTATTGCCCTCTACTCCTCTTTGGTCAGACCTCATCTGGAATACTGTGTCCAGTTTTGGGCACCACATTTTAAAAAAGACATCAACAAACTGGAGCAAGTTCAGAGAAGAGCCACCAGAATGGTGACCGGTCTGCAAACCATGTCCTATGAGGAACGGTTGCAGGATTTGGGAATGTTTAGCTTGCAAAAAAGAAGACTGAGAGGAGACTTAATAGCTGTCTACAAATATCTCAAGGGCTGTCACATTGTAGAAGGATCATCTTTATTCTCATTTGCACAAGGAAAGACTAGAAGCAATGGGATGAAACTGAATGGGAGGAGACACAGATTAGATATTAGAAAAAACTTTTTGACAGTTAGGGTGATCAATGAGTGGAACAGGCTGCCACAAGAGGTGGTGAGTTCTCCTTCAATGGAAGTCTTCAAACAGAGGCTGGATAGACATCTGTCTGGGATGATTTAGAGAATCCTGCTTTGAGCAGGGGGTTGGACCAGAAGGCCCAGGAGGTCCCTTCCAACTCTACCATTCTATGATTCTATGATTCTATCTACGGCCTCCATAATTCTGCCAAAGAAGGCGAAGAAAGGTATGGGTCAGACGTCAGATCCTTCATAGAAAAGGACTTCTACGTAGACGACTGTTTGAAGTCCACACCAACAAATGAGGCTGCAATCAATCTACTAAAAAGGGCTCAAGAAATGCTCGCTCAGTCTAACCTAAGGTTACACAAGATTTCCTCCAACAGTCGAGAGTTGATGGAAGCATTTCCCTCTCAAGACTATTCCAGCGATCTAAAGGACCTAGACCTAAGCATCGACACTCTTCCCATGCAGCGGAGTCTTGGATTGCTTTGGGATCTGAAGACGGATGCCTTCACCTTTCAGATCAGTAAAGACAAGAAACCCTTCACGCGCAGAGGAGTTCTTTCTTTCGTGAATAGTCTATACAACCCCCTGGGATTCGTAGCTCCAGTTACTGTCCAAGGGAAAATGATGCTAAGAGACTTCACCCAAGACACATCTGATTGGGATGATCCACTGTCAGCAGAAAAGGCAGACCTGTGGGCAGAGTGGAAGAGGGCTCTCGAGGCCTTGACCGACCTTCGTGTGAAATGACCATATGCTCCTGTGCCATCCACAGAAGTCAAGACACAAAGACTTTGTATCTTCTGCAACGCATCAGTCAAAGCAATCGCAACAGTAGCATACCTCAAAACCATAGATGTCAATGAACAGAGCCACATTGGGTTTGTGATGAGCTGGACTAAACTGGCACCACTCGGCGAACACACGGTACCCAGACTGGAACTCTGCGCTGCTGTCCTCGCAGTTGAGTTGGCCGAGCTTATCTCAGGTGTGATGAATCTGGAGACCAAAGAAGCAGAGCTCTACACTGATAGCAAGGTGGTACTGGGATACATCTGCAATGAAACACGACGCTTTTATGTCTATGTCAGCAACCGGATACTGAGGATAAGAAGATCTACCTGCCCTAGTCAGTGGCACTATGTACCTATTCACCTCAATCCTGTGGACCATGCGACTAGATCCATTGCTTCAAGTTATCCTAAGGACACTGCCTGGTTCACAGGCCCTGCTTCCTTGTACCGTTCGATTCCCCATATCGACAGGCCTGAAACGTTCGAACTGGTGGATCCAGATGCCAACGAGGAGCTCTGTCCTCGAGTGTCTGCTCTGCATACAGGGATTTCAAGTCATTACCTGGAATCTCATCAGTTCAGAAGGTTCTCAACCTGGAAGTCGCTTGCTCGAGCCATTGCTTGTCTACTTCATGTGGCCCAGTCCTACAAGTCAGCATTGCCTGCAAGCCAGAGATCTTGTAAAGGTTGGTATCACTGCAAGCATTCTTTTACCGCCCTCAACTTGGAAAGAGCCAAGGTTACAATACTTCGTGTTGTGCAAAGAAAAGCCTACCCCAGAGAAATAGACAATCTCAACAAGGGACAACCCATTTCTATAGATAGTGCCTTGAAAAAGCTTGATCCAATCATTGACCAAAATGAGCTGTTAAGGATTAGATGTCGTCTTCAGGAAGCTAAGGTGGAATTTGTGGAAAAACACCCTGTAATAATTCCTGGTCATCATCATGTCACTACTCTGCTCGTACAGCACCATCATGTTTTGGTGAAACATCAAGGCCGATTGTTTACCGGAGGAAATCTACGAACTGCTGGTCTATGGATAGTCGGAGAAAAGAGATGTGTGAGTAAGCTCATCTTCAACTGTGTGACTTGTCGCAAACTCAGTGGCGTGACTCAAAACCCAAAAATGGCTAATCTCCCATCAGACAGACTTAGCACGGATCCTCCCTTTACCAACGTCAGACTGGATGTATTCGGGCCGTGGACTGTGGTTGCACGGCACACTAGAAGAGCCCAAGCCAACGCAAAACGCTGGGCAGTTATGTTCACCTGTATGTCCATCAGAGCAGTCCGTATCGAAGTAATTGAATCCATGGACACTTCAAGTTTCATAAATGCACTCAGACGTTTCATTGCCATCAGAAGCACAGTGAAACACATTCGCTCTGATAGAGGCTCAAATTTCATAGGAGCAGTGAAAGAACTTCAAATTCCTTCCAATCTAGACATTATCAGTGTGGAAAGATACTTGAGTAAGCAGGGATGCACTTGGACCTTCAATTTACCACACTCTTCTCACATGGGAGGTGCTTGGGAGAGGGATGATAGGAATAGCACGTAGAATCTTAGACTCTATCTTCTTGCAAGAAGGTAGCACAAGACACACACGAAGGTTTGACTACATTCTTGGTAGAAGTTTCGGCTATCATAACTGCCAGACCATTGACTGCACTCTCCAGTGACGCTGAAGACCCAACCATTCTCACTCCCGCCATACTACTCACTCTGAAAACCAACACTCCCAGCGCTCCACTGTGAGAATTCAGCAACAAGGACCTCTACAGACGTCAATGGAGACAAGTTCAAAGTCTCTCGAATACTTTCTAGGACAGATGGAGAAAACAATATCTCTCTACCTTACAGCCTAGGAAGAAGTGGCAGATCGACAAGCCGAACATCAAACCAGGTGATATTGTGCTCATGAAGGACAGCCAGTCACACCGAAATGAGTGGCCACTAGGCCTCATCACCAAGGTATTCCCAAACAAAGATGGGAAGGTGCACAAGGTCGAGGTCAAAGTGTGGAAGGCTGGGGAGAGTAAATTATTCCTCAGACCAGTTGCGGAACTAGTTTTACTGCTTTCGCCAAAAGTGCCTGTATGTGGCATCAGTTGATGCCAAGCGGGGAGTGTTCTGCCCATCTGAGTACAGGGCAGTATGTTTTGTACTGTGTGCTGGTTTGTTTGTTATAACACCATCCAGTGGTGGCTGAATTTATAGCCTGTGCCTTTAACAAGCAGATAGAGAATTGCATTGTGGGATTGAAGCAAGGTATGCTGGGAAGAAGCTCCATTTTCTTCCATGTACTTCAGGGAACACACATGTTCATGTGCTCTCCTGTAACCTCTCAAACTTGAGTTTGCTATCCTGGTAAAGCATATCTGGTAAGATCAATATCTTCTCTAGCAATGCAGTGTTTAGGAGGTTATTAACTGTATAGCAGCCAGTGCATAGGAGATGTTATTAGAATCCTGTGTAAAGTTTGCATCATACTGTATACTTTCCTGTTAATTGTAAAGTGTCAGCTGTGTGTCCAATACTTATCTATGTAATTTGTATTTTTATAGTTTTACCCCGCATGTTCTATACTGTTCACCAATAAACAAGTTAGACTACAGAGGACAGTCTGCTTCTTTGGAGTACGGAATTGTGGTTTATGCTGTATGCTAGATTGCACACCGTTTCAACGTGTATGAAGGCAGAACAATGGAATGAAACTAAAAAGGAGACGATACAGATTAGATATTAGAAAAAGCTTCTTGACAGTGAGGGTGATCAATGAGTGGGACAGGCTGCCACGAGAGGTGGTGAGTTCTCCTTCAATGGAAGTCTTCAAATAGAGGCCAGACAGACATCTGTCTGAGATGGTTTAGTGAATCCTGCATTGAGCAGGGGGTTGGACACGATGATCCTGGAGGACCCTTCCAACTCCAACATTCTACGATTCTATCATAATATTAACTTACATTTTTAAAATTCTATGGATGAAAGGAATTACCGTTTTTAATGGAGAAATAAACAAGACATTTTCTTTCACTTCTACGTGTTTTATCAAAGAAAACCACAATAGAAAAAGTACAAAAAAAATGGACGACTGAATGAGCATTATGGAGAAAACAAAAATGATTGTTTTACTTTCATGTGATGCTGAATTAAACCTTTCACTTTTTACTTTGTATTTATCCACTGAGAACCAGATGAAATTTCTCAAATGCACCATACAATGTATCCTGTATCCTAAAGAGAAATCCAAGATCTACGCAGAAAATAAGCTGTTTTTACCTACATGTATATCCAAAAATTGACTGTTTATTAAAGGAGATAAATGTTTCAAAAGCAGACCGCGCTTCTTTTATAAAGAAGCAGTTCCAAAGTCGAATAAAAAGTTTTGTAGTTTTTTAGTTTTACAAAGTTTCGTGCTCGCAACGAGGTCTTTTTAAAAAAAAAAATACATTGGACAATCAGCTTAACAGGCAAGGGGATAAAACTGAGGAAAAAACACCAACACTTAAAAAAGGAGAACGCCCAACTGGGTGTGAACAAACAGATAATATTGTAAAAAGTCTAATATTGGTACCCAAAAAACAAAAGATAAAAGCATTAAGACAAAAAACATGACATGCTAAAAACAATCAATTTAAGTCAATATTTACAAATAATGACTGTTTTACTTATCAATAAAACAATATGTACAGTGGCATGGAAAAGTTTGGACACCCTTTTCAAAATTACTGTTATTCTGATAATTAAGCAAGTTAACGGTG
This sequence comes from Oophaga sylvatica, assembly GCA_033576555.1. Taxonomy (NCBI): domain Eukaryota; kingdom Metazoa; phylum Chordata; class Amphibia; order Anura; family Dendrobatidae; genus Oophaga; species Oophaga sylvatica. Next base: position 30,365 of record JARQOD010009559.1, read on the forward strand.
GGAAAAAAATCTCTAAAAGGCCTAAAGTTAAAGATGACACATTTCCTTTGTATTTTTGACAAAAATTAAATATTTCATCTTTTACATTTTAAAAATTACAAAAGGGAAAATTGGGCAATGCTAAACTTTGTGCACCCTGTATGGGTAGTACTAGTAGCACCCCCTTTTCAAAGTATCACAAGTTGTAAATATTTTTTGTGGCCAGCCAAGAGTTTTCAATTCTTGTTTGAAGGATTTTCCCTCCATTTTCCTTTGGGAAAATTCTCCCAGTTCTTTCGAGATTCCTGGGTATCTTGCTTCCCTCGCTATTTTGAGGTCTAGCCACAATTTTCAATGATGTCAGATCAGGGACTGTGAGGGCCATTTTAAAATCTTCAGCTTTTGCCTATTGAGGTGGGCTATTTTGATTTTTGACGTGTGTGTAGGATTAGTATCCATTAAGAAGCCATCCTCTTTTCAACTTCAGCTTTTTTTACAGATGGTGTTATGTTTCCATCAAGAATTTGTTGAAA